>ML319252.1:0-19904 GCA_005239505.1 Nicotiana paniculata
ATAATTCGTAATTAATTATGGTAGATATTAATTTCAAAAATTAGAAATTAATTCTATAATTGGAGCCTTGTTAATTAAATTCTCTAGTCCCTACTGTGCCTAAATAATAGGAAATAAAGGAATCATTTTTCTGGTGGAAAAGAAAACTCAACAGGTTTTGGAAAAGGGTTTTAATCCTTAAAACTTGTGCTATAAATACATAAGGTTTTCCACCTAGAAAAGAGAGATATAGATGGCCGAAATTTGAGCAATGGTGGCCGAAAATTTCAGCATATTTTCCTAGAAATTTCGCCCACACGAAATTGCTATTTCCAGGTATTATTTGGGTAACACGGCAGAAGACCGTGGAACGTTCGAGGATCACGGTTGTGCGGGTGGTGCAGATTCCATTGAGGTTATGGAATTAAAAACTCATGCGAAAAAAAGATATGTTCACGCTTCAAGAGGTAACCCGTGAAACCCCGTTTATGTTAGTTGTCTAGATTATATGTGATTTTGATACTGGGATTGCTTCCTCTGCGTATAATAATCCAACAACTGGTATCAAAGCCCACTCACATATGATTAGATAACTAAGTTTTTCATGAAACAAGAATAACGTGTTTATGTGCGTTTTTAAATTACATGTATATGTGATTTTCTGAAAAACTGCACTACTGTTTTGTGAATTAATTGTGCAAAAATTTTGCGTTACCCTTGTAATCATGAGATATCTGTTTTCTTATTGATATTTGATTGAGATTATCTTAATTCTTTGGGTAAACCCTAGAAAAACGCAAAACCTGTTTTTGACCGAATAACCGGTATTTTCGGAGGTCAGCGAACTTGACGGACTTCGATTGAGCTGAAATTTGGTGGGCCTATCGGAAACGACGTGGTGAGAAAAACTCACTATTATTAGTGAATCATGGTATATTTCGGCGTTTTGAGGTCGTTTAAACCATGTTTTGGGCGATTTTCTATTTTCTGGAAATTATTTCTTAATAATTATAATTCGTTTTTAATTCAATGGTGGTAGGGGTGACACCCCATGGTCCCCATGATTAAATACTGGTCATATAATAGGTTTACACATTGGCTATTAGCAATAGACGTATTGTTGTTGTATTAAATTTAATAATAGAGGTGTAGGATTCTATTGACTAGGTCTTACAAGATATAATTGATATTGCATGATGATATAATTATTTTGTAAGAAAGTGAAATCCTCTATTTGATATCCAGGATGACTAATAATTGTAGTGTTTGGCATATTTGTGCATAAAAAAAAATTTCCCAAATTTTAGTTTATGTTTCATTCCCTACGTGATTACTCATTTTGGATTTTTGATGAAGATTTTTGTTCTCTGGTTGGAGGTTGTAATTAAGTGAAATATGACGGTATTTCGTATGAGTTTCAAATTATTGATATAACTCTTAAATTATGGTCCATATTCTGCCATAAAATAATTTTATGAGCTATATGTAATNTATGGATTGAGCACTATGATTAGTAAGTAGGATCCATAAAATGGTCTATTTATTTGAGTCATTAAAATGTGCTTAATGTACCATGTGAAAATTATCCCTGATAAATCTACATCAGTGGTGGAGGTTCTTAACTAGAAAAAGAGTTATATCTTTGGGTACCAGTGAGACCAACTCCACTCATGAGAAGAGATATTAAGTTTTTCACCGAATGGGAGAAAATATAATATCTTAGGTTCTTGTGTATTTAATAAAAAGATAATTTATGTAAAATGAGATATTATGTATCCTAAAAATAGGAAGAACATAATATATGCCTTGAACTCATAGTATAATTACAAGGAGAATGAAATCAATATCATATTTATTTTAATTCATGAAACTGTTTAAAACCGTTATTCTCCGAGTTGGATACAGGCTGGTGGTTATGAATTTGACAAACTCCAATTGACCTGAAACTTGGTAGGTTCATCGAAAACGATCTGGTAAGAAAAACTCACTGCTATGCAGTGAATCATGCTATTTTTCGGCATTTTGAGGTCATTTAAATGAGTTTTCAAGCAGTTTATTAAATTGAATTTGTTATAAATATGAAAAGTTATTCCTTATATATCGACTATATTTGTGTTAAATCTGAAACATGATGATTTAACTTGATATGATATATAGCAAGAATGCAAATCACATGAGTTTAATCCTAAATATGCCAAAAATAATTTATTTGAATTTGGTCTAGTTTTTGGCGATCGTAAATTATCACGATCTCCGAATGACCTGAAATTCGGTAGGATCATTGGAAACAATCAGTTAAGAAGAACTCACTGTTATGCAGTGAATCACATCATATTTTGATGATTCGGGATCGCTTAGATGAGTTTTTTGAAAGTTTTGATGGATTAAAATGTGATTTACATACGAAAAGTCATTCTTTCTATCATTTTATTTGTCTAATCTGGAACATGATAACACATGTTGATTTGACATGAATTGGTATATGATAAGAATGTAGGTCATATTTTACATTCTTAAAAAATGCTTAAAATGGTAATTTTCCAAATTTGGTTGGAATTTTTGGAGATTGTGATATTAACAATATCCGATATCTGAAATTTGGTAGGTTTACCAGAAACAGCTCAGTGAACAATACTCACTACTATGCAGTGAAAAACGTTAATTCTAGCGTTTTAAGACTGTTTAAATGCCGTTTTGAGAATTTTTTAATTATGGAACTTAATCCTCAGAAGAAAAAAAATGTGGTTGTGATAAAGTGGTGATAGGAATTGACCCCTATGGTCACCATTTTTTATTTGTAGTGAGATATAAATTTATGCGTTGACGTTAGGTTTTCCTCCATATCGGATAAATTTATTATGAACCCGCTGGATATAGTTACTTGTTATTGATAACTTGAATTAACTCTCTATCTGAGTTAAAGAGTTGAATCAATTTTGTAATTAAAATACAATCATGATTATGTGGTGGTAGAAATATGTTTCTATGGTCTTCCACAATTAATTTCAAGCGAGTAATAAATTTATGCGTTGACTTTAGGTCTTCCAACATATCAGATAAATTTATTATAAGCTCACTAGGTGAAATACTAGTAATTGATATCATGTACTTACTCTCCATCTGAGTATACATGTTGGATCAATGGAACTAGAGCTATTAAAAATGATGTTCACTTGACTTAAATTGACAGTATACTCTCCATCTGAGTTGGGTCTGTTTTAATTTATTTGGGTGAATGATCTGGCCTTACATATGTATGTTGCATGAGTAGTTCTTTTCCCATTGAAATTTTCTATTCAAGATGCATGAATACACATATGTGTAGTGTGTTTACGATTTTAGTATTAAATGGTTATATACAATTGTTTGAAAATAATAGTAAGCTCTCCATCTGAGCTGGTTCTGTTTCTTTCTGGATTGTATAATTCTTTCGTTATATAATATGCTTTCCATGAATGATTCTTTTCTCATCGAAATTCATTATTCGAGATGCATGTATGTATATAAATATTGAATGCAGTCTGAATTTTATCATTTAGTGTTTTGACTTATTATGATCTATTTAATATTTTATCTCAACTCCACTATGACTTTATGCAATTTGTCGAATTAATTGTTAAAATTTTCTTTTCAAATTGGAAAGACATTAATTTAAAGGATGCAATATTTGTACCTTTTGTTAGAAGGAATTTAATTCCGGTTTCTGGGTAAAATAAGAGGTGTATATTTTTTTTAAGTTTTGAATAACTCTTGAGTTATTGAGCTTGATAAACATTTTATCTCTTGTGGTACATGAATGCATGACCTTATTATTGTATATTAATGTCTCTCCTGAACAGAACAATATTAGTCTATCTCATAAGAGAATATGTTCTTTATAATTGAGCAAAACTTATTTGCGCACCTTTGTTTAAGTCATATTAATCTGGATAGGATATCAAGTTGGTCAAAGATGGACCTTAAAAGTTCATTGAAAGTAGATGCACTACCAACTTGTGGATCCTGTTTGTAAGGAAATTTGACTAAAGAATGTTTCCCTTCAAAAGGAAATAAAGCTAGTGATAAGCTGGAATGAATCCCTTCTGATTTGTATGGTTAAATAAACATACTCGTAAGAGATATTAATATATTTATTTGATGCACCGTAAGTCTTAATGATTTGAGTAATTTAAGGGTTTTAAGACTTGGAACGGAGAAGTACCAAAGAAATATATTAAGTTACTGCAATTTGATTGTAGTGGCGAGCACCTCTCTAAAGAGTTCTTTTGTTACTTATCAAAATAATGGATTACATCTCAATTGACTACACCGTAAACTCCATAATAGAGTGGTGTAGTAGAAAGGAGAAATAATCCTTTTTGAACATGGATAGATTAATGATGTGTTATTCAGATTTGCCTTATTCGTTTTTGGAATATTTCCTGGAAATTACAAATTACATTCTGAATTAGTTCCTTCAAAGTTAGTACCTAGGACATCTATAGAACTGTGGACTGAATGTAAGCTCAGTCTATGGCATGTTTAGATACAAGATTGTCCCGCATATGTGTTGAAAGGGAACGCAGATATGTAAGTTGGAACCAAGAATGGATAGGTGTATGTTTATTGAATATCCAAGGAAATGAATGGAGTTTTATTTTATTGTCCTAAAGAAAATAAGACAATTGTTAAAACAAATGCATTTTTCTAGATAAGGACTGTTTAATAAACCATGTTCCTAGAAGTAAATCAATCTTACAGGAATTGGGCAAATAAATAACTAGATGTTCAAGAACATCAAAACTCACATGTCAGGATTGATGTTTCATTGCATTAAAGTAGTGGGAGAACGTTAAAGACATGCCTTTATCAAGTGAGAGTGATGTTTGAACAGTGAACACTATAGTAGGAAGTCGCTAATTTTCAAAGCCGTAAGGTAATAAAGGTAATATTAGTAGTACTTCGTCGTAGTGGGAGAATACTAAGGAAAATTATAGTTTGGTATACACTCTTGGGATAGTTTCAGTAATAGGACCCCTGAAGAGTTTAATACAAAACTAGATAATTACGACAAAGCACTATTGGACAAAGATTGCATCAGAAATAACTTGGCAAGATTCTTTAACAAAATCTTATTTTGTGGAGACTTTTAATAGTCATGTAAGAAGAATGCCTGAGAAAGCTGTAGATGCATGGTTACAAGTCTAAATGGGAGATTATTAGAACATATACTATTAACCATGCGTTTAGCTATAGTATATTCAATAATTGTCATGATTAAAAGTCTAAGTGGGAGATTGTTGGGATATATACTATTAACCATGAGTTTGGTTTGGATATAGTATTTATTATGGAACAATTATTTATTCAATTTTAATAAAGTTTTAAATAGATCATATATTCGTCTGTGTCCTTTACTTATATAGTAGATGATTTAGTGTATAGAGTTTAGCTTATACACGGAAGATTAAATCATCGGTTCTTATAAGTATAAAGTTTGAGTTCACAATCTAATGATGGAATTGGACAAACCATCATGGATGATTGTAGCACAAGATTAAATATAATTTATCTTGATTATGGGAATGGTTTAATTCCAACTTCTTGTGCTAGTACATTTTGTATGTATTGAACGGACCAAGTAGAGATAAGTATTTTATACTGACTTAATAAAATAAACTCTCTAGCCATTAAATGTACTTATACTCTTAATCTTGATATAATTATTATTAGTTGTGTATATTATTATTGTTTTGATTTATTAAAAGACGAGATTCTTTCGCGGGTCAATATGCCTGGTAAATTGGATAATAATAATGTACATTGGCGAAGTAATAGTTAGTTGATGGAATCTATGTATCGGTAGAGATTGATGATACACCTTTATGAAAGCTTATAAGTTTTCATGTGTAAACCCGACCAATGGATTTTGTATCCGACACATGAAATAAGTTAAGCGAAAGTCTAAAGGAAATAATCAATAAATTAAATTATCAGTAATTTAATTTAAGTGATTAGTATCTGAATCTTAACATGGGGAGTTAAATAAGATTTAATGGATGAATTTCGAAATTGAATAAGGAATGCAATTACGAATTTTTAGTGGAATAATTCGTAATTAATTATGGTAGATATTAATTTCGAAAATTAAAAATTCATTCCATAATTGGAGCCTTGTTAATTAAATTATGTGGTCCCTACTGTGCCTAAATAATAGGAAATAAAGGAATCATTTTTCTGGTGAAAAAGAAAACCCAATAGGTTTTGGAAAATGGTTTTAATCCTTAAAAAATGTGTTATAAATACATAAGGTTTTCCACCTAGAAAAGAGAGAGATAGATGGACGAAATTTGAGCCTTGGTGGCCGAAAATTTCAGGATATTTTCCTAGAAATTTCGCCCACACGAAATTGCTATTTCCGGGTATTATTTGGGTACAACGGTAGAAGACCGTGGAACGTTCGAGGTTCATAGTTGTGCGGGTGATGGAGATTCAATTGAGAAGTTATGAAATTGAAGACTCATGCGAAAAACAGATATGTTCACGCTTCAAGAGGTAACTCGTGAAACCCCGTTTATGTTAGTTGTCTAGATTACATGTGATTTTGATACTGGGATTGCTTCCGTTGCGTATAATAATCCAACACAAACGCCTATTTAGTTTGGACCAAAATATAAAGGTAAAATGGTCACTTACTTACTGTGGACCGGAGGAAGTAATAACTACACACATTAACTCTTCCATAACTTTCTACATTTAAGCAAGTAAAGTTTTAATTCCAACATATACCTCCATATGGTAAAAGAAGAAAGTTATGAAACTCTTGAATGAAATAGAGTTGCAAGTCACATTGTTCATCTATAAAAATGAGTGACTTGAGACCTTTCTCTACACCAAAAAAAGTTGAGTTGAGACTTAAAACCTTTATTCTAAAAAGTGCAGTTGCTGTGAAGAAACTACAAGAATCCACAAGTGTAGGAAACAGCTAGGCAATTGGAACCGATCTTATAAGAAGGTATATCTTATTCCGCATAATCTCCAAATTTTAATTCCTTTATATTTGTATCAGAGCAAGGTTATATGTGTTTATCTTCCACTACTGTACGAACATGAGCGAATGGATATTCAGGGGATGTAAGTTAGCCTCCATCTGATTTTATGATATGCTATGGTGGATTATTACTCAGCAGGTCAAGTTATTTTCCAGTTTACTTGTTCCTCCTAGTTCCAAATTTTAAATAAGACAGCATGCAGAATCTACTACAACAAATGAAAGAATCTCTAACCTTTGGAAGAGAAGTATCTCATCTTCACAGGAAATGACACCAAGACTTACAAAATTTCTCATAACTTGACTGCAAAATAAGCTGAAAGTGTAAAATTTCACATACTTGGATGACTCAGAGGAATGTCAACAGGAAGCAATGACATCATCTCTTTAAACTCTCAACATTGAAATAATATATATCGACATAAGGGGGTGAACTATTTATCGGAAGAACAATGGAGGCAGATGTTGCTCCCAAACGCACACGTAAGTATACGTGGTCGTACAAGTAATAAAATGATAAGTCAAGTGTCGAACCCACAAAGACTTGTTTAAGCTACTCACTAAATCACTAAAATTGTTATTTAATCAAGCCAAAATCCCAATCCAATAATATGATTATATTATACTACGATTCTAAGTAATAACTAAATTATCAAGTAACGAGTTGATTGTTTAGTATTCAATAGAGACAAATATTCCAGGGTTATAATCGATTCACCATTCATATTGTGTTCTAATTAACTCTCCCTTTCATATAATTCACTCATGATTGCTAATTAATCGATAATTGCTCTCATAACCTTCTGCCGAAGTACTATTTACCTATTCGAAATAGATTAACGCCTATATTCCTATGAAATTAATCTATTAAGAATGCATTAACATTACGATATTTAATTAAGCACGGTGACTAGGTATATTCCTATACTAACCACAAATCCGCTCCCCTAAGGGTTAAGATCGCGCTCTCTTCAATTCTTCTCTAATCTATAAACGGCTTTCCCAAGCATAGCATAGATAGTAAATAGAAGCTAACTGTTGGCCAGACAATAAAACAATTAAACACAGAATTGAAGAAACAACCATATATTGGTGAATTATAATCAAGGTCAAGCTAATATTAAACAACAGTATTCATGGCTAAATCACAACCCCTGAACAATGGGTGTTTAGCCACTCATGATGTACTCAAACAAATTCATAAAGTGTTGAATAATTTGAGAATACTAGAATAAGATGAAGAAAACTGAGAATTCTCCGCTTCCTAATGATCCCATGTGTATTTTTCCTTAAAAGTGGCGTCAATTCCCTCAAAAATATGTTTAGTCTTTCTTTTTATACGAGTTAGGTATGTCTAGGGCCGAATAAACCGTGTCCTGAGTAAAATAGGAAAATCTCCGCCACCGGCACCCTGGACAACGCCATGTGTCCACCACAGCGCTGCCTCTAAATTGTTCACTGCCTCCAGTGCCACAGGTGGCTCAAGGCGCTGCCGGTGGCGCCCAAATGCCCATTTCGTCCGATTTTGTTCGTTTTGGCTCTAGTTTGCGCGTTTCGCCCCCAATTTCTCCCGAATCATTCCTACACATAAAACACTTCAAATTAATATAAATCATCAAAACTAACATCCAAAATTCACGAAACAAAAGTAAAATATGAGGCTATATACATAGAAATATATATACTTTAAGCTAAACATCAACACCCCACACTTAGACTCTTGCTCGTCCTCGAGCAGTGGGACAAACTACTACCCTCCACCACGTACAAAGCTCACTATGAAGGAGCATTTTTTTACTTTTAATCACACACCTTACCCTCGACTATGATCGATACCGACACACAAGCATGAACATACAAAATTTCATATTCTTCCCGTTTTATCATGTCCAAGTATAACAATTCAATTCAATCAATCCAATAACCTATTTGCAACCACACGACCTCAAGAGTCGACTTTTAACCAGTCCTCTCAATTCACGCACTTACCCAACAAGAAAGTTTACAACATTACCAATCATTCATGAGATCATGTACCCTTACCAACAAACAAAAGAGTGACTATAACTAGTCCACACATTCAAATATGCTTCTTGAATATAACTTGAGGACATCACACAATTGAAAAAAATTCACTCACTCTCACAAAGAATTCATATGCATCCCCTGATTGTACCATAAGCTTGCTCGTACTGTAGATCTCTACTAATTTAAGCTAGCCAAATCTAGCATCAATTAGGATCTTAAGGTTGTAATGTAGGCTAAGGGACGAGTATGATACATTTAGGAATAGTGACTAACCCTCTTAAGCACTTTAATACACTACATTCACAATTCAAATACATATTCTTCTCAACCAATTCACTTTCCACAACCCATATGCAACATAGCCCATTTCCAATTAAGCACTCTTCTACTTTGACTAGCACAATTTAATAATAAGTGGAGGTGTGTATATTTTTCTACGTAATTTCACTATCATTTTTCTCTCTCTTTTTTTTCTTACAACAATTTTTTTTCTTTTTCTACACATCCTCCACACATAAAAGTTCCTTGGCTAGTGACTTTCAATGTCAATTTTTGTGCACCACGGGCCTTTCTGTGGCTCCACTCAAAAAAACTAATCCCTAATATATCATATTACTTCTTTTAGCGACTAAGTGCCTTAGGAGGTAAAGGTGCAAAAAATCTCAATTTAAGAACAAAATAGGGGTACAACTTGTAATGTGGGTACCAAGGAAAATGTCTGTAGTCTCAAAGGTGCTAACAACTGAGCTAAGGCGTCACAAAATAGGGTATTTCTCTTTACTTATGCTTCAAAAATCAAACCAATTACAAGGAAAAACATTATGTATGTCATAGCCGAATTTTCCAGCACCAAACATGTCAATGGGTATCTCAAAGTTACTCAGTTTTTTCCTAACTATTCCTAAAAAAAATTAAAGTACCCGGTTCGAGTTACACCCTTGGAAAAGAACCAGTGCCCAAAGAAAAAACAAGGGATAATACCTAAATATCCTAAAAACAAAAATAAAAATCTTTTTGGTGCTTTTTTAATCGAACTTTATCCCTCAAGAAAATTGTCCAACAGATCCATCGTCATGAAAAGTCCGAGATTTTTTTCAATACTTTTTAAAATATATATATATATATATATATATATATATATATATATATATATATCCCACCCCACACTTAAATCATGCATAGTCCTCAATGCATATAAAATTTAAAGAGCAAAGTAGGGAGAAAAGAAATACTCCCTGTCACTCGGAGTCCTCCATATCAGCTGCTTCCGGCTCATCATCATCGGGGCCTAGAGGCACCAAGGCCAGGGGCCCCGTTACCTTGTCACCCCTATCATCCTCTGTGTCTGAGCCGCAGATTGTGTTGGCGTCCTCTGAAGAATGAATGGGGCTTCCAGGTGCAATCCCCAGCATCTCTTTGGACGAACCAGACAACTAATTGCGTAATTGCATACGCTCTTCATCCGTAACGCCAACCCTGCACATTAAAAAGTTTAAAGACTTATAAATGTACCTGCTGAAGTTCTCGTCCCTCTCATATCTCGCTGCCTGTGTCAGCTTGGACGATGTCTCCAGTAGTGATGTGATGTCCAGTAGTCCTGTTGGAGCCTCCACCACCTCATCATAACATGTGTACTCTGGCACCCCTCGGTTCATCAGATAATGAGTGGGTAAATTCCCAAAGAAGAACAGTTTAATTTGCTGCCCAAACCTCGTACGGGCCATCTCCCCAAGCATTAATTCACCAACATTGATAGGTCTGACTGTCATCAGAAAATAAATGACACACACTCTAGCTCGAGTGCAGTCACTGCTATACTCGACAAGCATGAGTCTGGCCTGTACCAAGTTCTGCCACACCTTGGCAGTCTTGTTGAAATCTGACCGGACCATGTGAAGATGAATGTTGCCTTATTTCCTGGTCCATTTTGCATTTGAATCCACGCCACATAAAGTGTGACGTATCAAGGTGTACTTCGGGCTGCAGACAAATTTTTGTAGTCATCTTGGATCAACATCTTCAACACCCAAATATCTTCATAAGGCCTCCCTAGTCATTGGTATATCGACACCCCATACACACGAGGTGCCATGCCCTTGGTGCCAATTTGCATAGAGTTCCCGGACCATGCTTAGATTTGCAGGTCCAGGGCATTTCAAGAGCTTTTCCATGTTCCTTGCGCGGAGTTTGCCAATTACCTCTGGAAAATTTTGCTCTAAAGACTTGGTGTTTATCCCCATGTCCGTGATGTAGCGACCATATGGCACAAAATCCATGTGCCAAGCAATTGCCGAATAATTAATTAAGTCCAACCGGGGCCTAGGTCTCAATGGTGCAGGCTCGTATCCCTCGGCCGGTTTCTTGCCCTTAGCTTGTCGTGAGGTGCCTTCTCCTTGATTTTTCTTTTTGGGCACAGGAGAGGAGGAGGAGGACTTGCCAATGTCCTTGCCCTTATTAGCACCATCACGAGCCATTTTTATCCTGCCACACAATGAAAATATGAACATGAGAACTCTCCAAGTATTATACCTAAGGTTGTCATACAAGTAAACCAATGACCCCACACTCAAAACCAAAGGTGCAATATACAATATTTCATGATTTTTTTATTCGAAAAGTGCAAGTGTTGCATTCCAAGACTATGGGTACTCAAGACTTTCCCATGCTATCCAAACATGATCATGACTACATGAATTCATTTCAATGTGAGCAATAGGCGTGTGTGACTCCACTTTCTACAACTACACAACTATACTACATTGGATAATTCTACAACAATTCTACACATACATAACATCAGATACATAATGCAAGAACATGATTTTTCATCAAAACTCAATCCCCTAGCATGTCAAAGCATCCCTATACACCATACACTTATCCCAAATTCATCAACAAAGACACTCGGTTACTTAGACTTCATCGGTGTACCCAAAATCATCATTCAAACATTTTTACAAACACCTTGTGGGCATAAAGTGTGAGCTTTAGAATTAAAAAATGGTGGAAGATGGTATCCCTCCTAATTTTAACGAAGTAGAGGGACTTCTAGTTTACTACTCCATATACACAATAAGCACATAATTTTCAACAATTTCAAGCTATCCACCATAAACTTTCTTAAGAACTCCATAATGGGAAAAAATGGAGATTAGAGCTCTTGGGGGATGAGATATACTTTGTTATCTACAAATTAAAACACAAGAAGAAGAGGAATAAGAACAAGAAGAACATACTTGTGGATTAGAGAAGGAGAACAAGAGAAAACTTGAAAAAAAAAATTTGAGAGGGGGAAGGAGGAGGGGGGGTCGCGGATAGAGAGAGAGAGAGAGAAAAAAAAGAGGTGCACTTTTTGTTTATGTTTGGGTTATGGGTAAGTTGGGTAGGATATGGGTTATAATGTTAGTGTGAGTGGGTATTTGGGTTAGGTTAAATGTGTATGGTTTATAAAAAGAAAAAAAAGGAAAAAAAAATTGTTTTTTACCTGAGCTACTGTTTTCAGTGCCCCAGGCAGCGCTGGGCGCTAGTTCGCTGATTTTGTTTTTTTGATTTTTACTTCCCGATCCCCCAAGCCTTTTAAATACTCAATTACGCGTCCTACACCATTATATATATAGTTTCTACTCCTATAAAGGAAATTGTAAAATCTATCTACTCTAAAAAAAATTCAAGAAGTTAACTACGAAAGCAATAAAAATTGGGTTGCCTCCCAACAAGCGCTTGATTTAACATCGCGGCACGACGTAGAGTCTCGCTTTACTCATCAGCGAGTACGACTTTGGTTTTCTCACGATTCATGGCTCCTCCCAATAGTTCTTGACTCTATGCCCATTCACCAAAAATTTCCTTTCACCGTGTATAGCTTGCAACTCAAGTGCACCATAAGGAGTGACTCGTACCACCTCAAACGGGCCTGACCATCTCGATTTTAGCTACCCAGGAAACAAATTCAGTCTAGAATTGAATAATAATACCTGTTGTCCTGGCTCGAATTGTCGCGGATTAATGTGCTTGTCATGCCATCTTTTGGTCTTTTCTTTGTAAAGTTTAGCGTTTTCGTACAAGTGCAGCCTGAACTCATCTAATTCATTCAACTGCAGCATTATTTTCTCTCCTGCGGCTTCAAGGTCCATGTTCAACTCTTGATGGCCCAATATGCTTTATGTTCGAGTTCAACGGGAAAGTGACATGCCTTACCATAGACCAACTTGTACGACGTCCCAATTGGCGTTTTGTAAGCTGTTCTATATGCCCATATAACATCATCTAATTTTGCAGCCCAATCCTTCCTGTTGACACTCACTGTCTTCTCTAATATTTGCTTTATTTCTCTGTTCGACACCTCTGCTTGTCCACTTGTTTGAGGGTGATATGCTGTCGCAACTCTATGCCGGTGTAACGACCCGGTCGGTCATTTTGAGAGTTGGTGCCCTGATCCCCTAATAACTGATTTCCCCACTTTTATATATGCTTATAGGACTTGTTGGAATGATTAGTTGCAAAATTCGGAGAGTTTTTGGACACATAGTCCCTATATATGAGTTTAAGCTCCGTTGGGTGATTTCGAGGTTAGGAGCGTGTTCAGAATGTGTTCTCGAGGTCTGTAGTAGATTTAGGCTTGAATTGGCGAAAGTTAGAATTTCGGCATTTTCGGCCGATAGGTGAAATTTTGATTTCGTGAGTGGTTGTAGGTCTGTAGTGTCATTTATGACCTGTGTGTAAAATTTGAGGTCTTTCGGACTAGTTTTGGCGTGTTTCGGCATCGGTTATAAATTTTGGAAATTTCATAAGTTCGTAGGCTTGAATCCATGCATAATTGGTGATTTTGATGTTATGTGATGAGTTCTGAAGGCTCGACTAAGTTTGGATAAGGTATTAGGACTGGTTGGTAAGTTTGGTCGAGGTCCCGGGGGCCTCGGGTGTGTTTCGGATGCTCAACGGGCATTTTTAGCCTTGTGTGTGATTGCTGGTTTTCTGGTGTGAGTGCAGCAGGTTTTCCTTCATCGCGATCGTGTGAGGTAGTCCGCGATCGCGTAGGACAATTTTTGGCCTGTCTGAAATTTGGGCATCACGATCGCAAGAGAAGGGACGCGATTGCGTAGGGTAGGAAGCTTGACCACTGCGTTCGCATAGGCTATGTCGCGTTCACGTAGAAGAAATAGGGCAGCAGTGGAAAATCGAGTGTTCTTTATGCGGTCATGTAAAGGCAACCGCGATCGCGTAGGTCTGGGAAGTAAAGCCCCGCGTTCGCGAATGGATTTCCGCGATCGCATAGTGTATTCTGAGGGTGCGTGTGAGTTGCTCTTCGCGATCGCGTCTGGGTGTCCGTGATCGCAGTGAAGATTAATGCCTGGGCAGAATCTTAAATACCCAAATCGAGGGTTTGAGCCATACTTCATATTTTGATCTTGGGAGCTCGGAAAAGTGCGATTTTTGAAGAGATTTTCACCTGGGAAAATTGGGTAAGTAATTCCTACTCGGTTTTGACTAATTTCCACGAATCTATGCTTAAATTCATCCTTTAACTTCGAATTTGGGGTGAAAAATTGGGAAAATTTGGATAAAATTCTTAAAACGAGTTTTTGAGTTTTGAGCAAGATTTTGGTATCCAATTCGAGTGATTTTTGTATGGTTAGACTCGTGAGTGAATGGGTGTCCGAAATTTGTAACTCTTACCCGATTTTGAGACGTGGTCCCGGGGGACTTTTTCGGCAATTTTCCTAAATTTGCGTATTAGCTTCGAATTTATTAGTTATATTAATTTCTTAAAGTTATATTTACATTATGAAATTGAATGAATAGATTTGGGCCATTTGGAGTCGGGTACTCCTGGCAAGAACTTCATTCCGGGTTGAATTGAGCAGTCGAGGTAAGTGGCTTACCTAACTCTGTGTTGGGGACTTCCCCTTAGGTTGTTTTGATACTATTTGTTGTATGGACGCCGTGTACGTGAGGTGACGAGTACGTGCACGGGCCATTGTTTCTAAAATTAAATTTTTCCTTCCATGCCATAAATTATTTCACTCTTATTTAACTGTTTACTGTGCTAATTGTGTAGTCTAGATTAGGAAAGAGCATGTCTACCTGTTTTACCTGAATTCCCTATGTGATACTATGCGCACCATGCTTAGTTAGTCCTATCCTTTTTCTTGCCTGTGATTTTTCTCCTGAACTGTTTAAATGAACCTTATCCGGCATTCATTTACATTTCATATTTAAATTGCGACTACGGACGTATCCCGAGAGATCCGCCTGTACTTCATATTTACTTTGGGACTACACACGTATTCCAGGAGATTCCCATGTATTGTATATTTACTTTGGGACTACAGACGTATTCCGGGAGATCCCCCTGTACTGCATATTTATTTTGGGACTACAGACGTATTCTGGGAGATTCCCCTGTACTACATATTTACTTTGGGACTACAGACGTATTCCACGAGATCCCCTGTACTGCATAATCATTTGGAACTACGGGATGGTATCTCGAGAGGTGCCATGTGGTGATATATTGTGCTGAGACGAGGAATTTCTTTACTCTAAAACTTATATTGTTTTCCTTAAACTGTTCATTGTAGACTTTACCTATATTTTGTATTGTTTTAAGCTGCCTTATTTGGAAATCCAGTAGAGCCTTAACCTGACTTATTTAGAAATTCAGTAGAGCCTTAACCTGACTTTGTCACTACTTGACCGGGGTTAGGCTTGGCATTTACTGGGTACCAAATGTGGTGTACTCATGACCTTTCTTGCACATGTTTTCGTGTGCAGATCCAGGTAAGAGCTATCAGCCTCGTGGTTAGTTGCTGCTGCTGATTCCGGGAGACTGCAAGGTACTTCTGCCGCGTCCGCAGAATCCTCCGAGTCTCCTTCTATTCTATCTTGTAGAAACGTTCTTATGTACTCTCTTTCCAGTTTTTGTTAGAGCTACAGTAGTGTTAGAAGCTTGTGACCATTTGTGACATTCCGAGTTTTGGGAAGTTATATTTTGAATGAGCCGAGGGGCCAGTACGTTATTTATGTCATTGCCCTTATCCCCTTTTTGCTTGTGTTTTATTTTGATTTTCCCCCGTTGTAGTAGGCTTACCTAGTCTTAGAGGCTAGGTGTCGTCACGACACCTTCGGAGGGTAAATCGGGTATTGACAAGTTGGTATCAGAGCGTCTATGTTCATAGGAGTCACAAGTCACAAGACGGTTTATTAGAGTCTCGCGGATCGATGCGGAGACATCCGTATCTATCTTCGGGGGGCTATGTAACTGTTAAGAACAATCATATTTCTTTGCTTTCCTTGTCGTGCGAGTTATTGACATCAAAATTCTACAATTCTATTCTATTCTTTCCCGAAGATGGTGAGGACCCGTACTGGGAGGACTCTGACGACTAGGCACCCGAGCCCCCTGCCAGAGCCACTAGAGGCCGAGGTTGGGGTAAAGGACAACCACGCGGTGCAGCTCGAGCACTGGCGAGAGCAGCGATAGAGGAGCCTACAACAGCTCCTGTTGGAGAGCTGGCACATGAGGTCCCTATTGCTGCTCCAGCCTTACAGGAGACTTTATCCTAGTTCATGAGCATGTTCAACATTCTATCTCAGGATGGACTAATTCCGATAGCTCCCGCTATATCTCAAGCTGGGGGAGGGGAATAGACTCCTGCATCCCGCACTCCTGAGCAGAGAGGCCAGGTTGATCAAGCCTCGAAGTATATTCCTATGCCCCCCAGTGGCTCCGGTACAACATGGGACTAGGGTAGCTTCTTCTGAGGCAGAGTAGCTCACACTTGAGAGGTACAAGAAGTACCACCCACCTATTTTTAGCGGACTAGCTTCAGATGACGCTCTGGGTTTTCTTGAGGAGTGTCATCGTATTCTCCGCACTATGGGCATTGTGGAGACCAGTAGTGTTTCTTTCACCACTTTCCAGCTGAGGGGAGCGGCATATCAGTGGTGGAGGTCCTATGAGCTGAGTAGTCCAGAGGAGGCAACCTCACTCACTTGGACTCAGTTTTCAGAGATGTTTCTGCGAGAGTATGTCTCTCAGAGCCTCAGGGATACTTGGCGCGTGGAGTTCGAGCAGTTGCACCAGGGTGCTATGACTGTGTCGGAGTATGTAGTCTGTTTCAGTGGGTTAGCTCGGCATGCTCCAGCCTTGGTTGGCACAGTCAGAGAGCGGGTTCACCGCTTCATTGAGGGACTTCACCCTAGTATTCGGACCAGTATGGACAGAGAGTTGGAGATGGACATCACTTATCAGCAGGCAGTAAGTATTGCCAGGAGAGTAGAGGGCATGTTCGCCCGGGACCGAGAGGAGAGAGAGGCCAAGAGGTCTCGGACTGGCCATTTTTCAGAAGCTCGTGCACCAACAACACGTTACAGTAGGGGATTTTGGGGTCGCCCTGTTCACTCAGCCCTTCCAGCAGCCAGCGGTATTCCAGCTCCTCCTAGACCTCAGGAGTCCTATTATGCACCGCCAGTATCCAGTGTGCCTCCAGTTCGAGGTGCTATTACTAGCCAACCCAGCAGGCCAGCTTCTATTCAGTCTCAACTGCAGCGTCCTCCGAGGGCTTTTTTTGAGTGTGGTGACACTCGTCACATGATTAGAGATTACCGCAGGGCTAGGAGGGGTGCACCTCCACAGTCTTATCAGCCTCCACGTGCTCCGCCGGGTCCTCCGGCTATTCTTCCAGCCCCAGCTGCCACTCCACCTCCTCAGTCAGCTCGAGGTGGGGGTCGGGGAGGTAAGGTCGCCCTAGAGGGGGAGGTCAGGCCAGATACTATTCCCTTTTAGCCAATTCCGAGGCCGTTGCTTCGGACTCAGTCATCACAAGTATTTGTCCCTATCTGCTATAGGGATGCATTAGTTAGTATTATTTGATCCAGGCTCTACATATTCATATGTGTCCTCTTATTTTGCTCCACATTTGGGGATATCTCGGGATTCTTTGAGTTCCCCTGTTTATGTATCTACTCATGTGGGAGACTCTCTAGTTGTGGACCGCGTATATCAGTTATGTTTGATTTCTCTTAATGGTTTTGAGACCAGGGCTGCTTTTTTATTACTCAGCATGGTAGATTTCGATGTTATCTTAGGCATGGACTGGTTGTCGCCCCATTATGCTAATTGTCATGCTAAGACCGTGACGATGTCTATAGTAGGCTTGCCGAGATTAGAGTGGAGAGGTACCTTAGAGTATACTCCCCGTAGGTTCATTTCATTTCTTAAGGCTCAGGGGATGGTTGAGAAGGGGTGTGATGCATATTTGGCCTATGTGAGAGATGTCAGTGTTGATACCCCTCTAGTTTAGTCAATCCCAGTAGTGAGGGAATTTCCTGATGTATTCCCAGCTGATCTTCCGGGTATTCCGCCCGACAAAGATATTGATTTTGACATTGATTTGTTGTCGGTAACTCAACCCATTTCTATCCTTCCTTACCGTATGGCTTGTCCCGAGTTGAAGGAGTTGAAGGAGGAGTTACAGTATTTTTTTGATAAGGGTTTCATTAGACCCAGTGTATCACCTTGGGGTGCTCCGATATTATTTGTGAAGAAAAAGGATGGTTCTATGCGTATGTGTATTGATTATCGGCAGTTGAACAAGGTCACAGTGAAGAACATGTATCCTTTGCCTCACATTGATGATTTATTCGACCAGCTACAGGGTTCCAGAGTATTCTCCAAGATTGACTTGCATTTTGGCTATCATCAATTGAAGATTCGGGAGCCGAATATCCCGAAGACTGCCTTCAGGACCAAATATGGCCACTATGAGTTTCTTGTTATGTCATTTGGGCTGACCAATGCCCCAACAGCTTTTATGCATTTGATGCACAATGTGTTCCGGCCTTATATTGATTCCTTGTCATTGTGTTTATTGGCGACATTCTGGTGTATTCCCGATCACGGGAAGATCATGAGCAACACTTGAGGATTGTGCTTCAGACTTTGAGGGAGAAGAGATTGTATGCAAAATTCTCTAAGTGTGAGTTCTGGCTTGATTCAGTGTCATTCTTGGGCCACATAGTCTCTTGGGATGGGATCAAAGTAGATCCGAAGAAGGTGGAGGCGGTGCAGAGTTGGCCTAGACCATCAGCTATGGAGATCCGCAGTTTCCTTGGTTTGGCAGGGTGCTACTGTCGCTTTGTAGAGGGATTTTCTTCTATTGCAGCACCTATGACCATACTGACCCAGAAGGGTACTCCGTTTAGATGGACCGAGGAGCGTGAGGAGAGCTTTCAGAAGCTCAAGACAGTTTTGACTTCGGCCCCAGTATTAGTGTTGCCTACAGGTTTGGGGTCCTACACTGTCTATTGTGATGCCTCGAGGATTGGCCTTGGAGCGGTATTGATGAAGGATGGTAGGGTGATTGCCTACGCGTCCCGACAATTGAAGGTGCATGAGAAGAATTATCCGGTTCATGACCTCGAGTTAGCAGCTATTGTTCACGCCCTGGAGATCTGGCATCATTATATGTACGGTGTTCCCTGTGAGATTTACACGGATCACCGGAGTTTGCTGCACTTGTTCAGGCAGAAGGACCTCAATTTGCGCCAGTAGAGATGGTTGGAGTTACTAAAGGACTATGACATCACTATATTATACCACCCGGGGAAGGACAATGTGGTGGCCGATGCCTTGAGTCGCCGGGCGGAGAGTCTGGGAGTTTGGCATATCTTCCGGCAGTTGAGAGGCCCTTAGCCTTGGATGTTCAGTACTTAGCCAGTCAGTTCCTGAGATTGAATCTTTTAGAGCCTTGTCGGGTTTTAGCTTGTGTGGTGGCTCGGTCTTATCTTTATGGCCGCATTAGAGAGCGCCAGTATGATGATCCCCACCTTCTGGTTCTTCAGGACAGGGTTCGACGAGGTGACG
>ML319254.1:0-48408 GCA_005239505.1 Nicotiana paniculata
TAATATATATATATATATATTATCATT
Organism: Nicotiana paniculata; assembly: GCA_005239505.1. Classification (NCBI taxonomy): domain Eukaryota; kingdom Viridiplantae; phylum Streptophyta; class Magnoliopsida; order Solanales; family Solanaceae; genus Nicotiana; species Nicotiana paniculata. Next base: position 28 of record ML319254.1, read on the forward strand.
TGATCTTGGAGGTAAGTCTGTATTCATCCTTACGATTTTACCTCGAGCACATATAATCCTTTAAATTAATAATTTGATCCTAGCTGAAAGAACTTATATTGAATCATCTAAAGAAATTTCATACTGCATGTACGTAATAATTTTCACATGCCAAAGCTAAATAATGATTGCCATCGGAGTATGCTTGCCCAAATTTATTTTTTCCTCCATCGCAATTTATTTTCATTACCGGTACTTTTGAATTTTTTTTTGCTTTGGTTGTGGTAGTGACTCTATCATCAGACTCTTTTGTGTTGGAGATTAGAGCAGAATTTGGAGGAGAAATTGGAAATTGGGCAATAAGACCTCTGTCGAGATCATTGTTTATGCTACTCCTTTCGTTTCAAATTATCTCTCGTGATTTTTAAAAATAATTGTGTAACGATCTGATCGATCGTTTTGTTTGTTGATCCCCGTTCCCTTAGTTAAACTCCCCATATGTACTTTAATTGTTTTATAACTTACGGAGACGGTTAGTTCGGATTTGAAAGGGTTCGGGTTGAAATCGGAACACTTAGTTCCTTAATAATGGCTTTAAATGGTTAAGTTTGACTTTAGTCAACGTTTAGAGTAAACGACCTCAAAACCGGGATTTGACGGTCCCAATAGGTTTGTATGATGATCTTGGACTTGGGTGTGTGTTCGGATCGGGTTTCAGATGGTCCAGGAGCGTTTCGGCGCTTAATACTGAAAGTTGGCGCATTGAAGGTTTCCCAAGTTCTTTAAGTTTAGTTTGGAGTAGACTTTGGTGTTATCGAGGTCCATTTGGGATTCTGATCCTGGTAGTAGTTCTGTATGGTGAGTTATGACTTGCACGCATAATTTGGCGTCATTCCGAGTTGATTTGATAGGAATCAGAGACGCGGAAGTGTTTTTAGAAGTTTTTGAGTTTCATGATTTAATTCATACGTTTTGGCATCCGATTCGTGATTCAAAACGTCATTTCAGTGTTTTGATCGCGCGAGCGTGTTCATATGATATTTTTAGACTTGTGTGGATATTTGGTGTGGAGCCCCGAAGGCTCACGCGAGTGTCGGGCGCGTTCAGAAGGATGGAAGGACTTTAGTTTTTCTGGTGCCTCAGGTATCGCAAATGCGAAGTTTTGTTCGCATTTGCGAAGTTAGGAAGGCACTGAGGATTTCATATTTGCGAAGATCCTGCCGCTTATGCGAACTTGCCCCTCTTCGCATTTGCGAAGTTATTGGACGCATTTGCGGCCATGGCAGAGATTGCCAGCCTTCACATTTGCAATGGTTTTGTCGCATTTGCCAACAAGATGTTGCAAATGCGACATCTGCGACTGGTGCAAGAGCTTTTTATTACTGGACTTAGCTTTATTTTTCTCATTTTCCACTTGGTCTTAGGCGTTTTTGAGAGAATTTTGTGGAGGGATTTCATCAACATCAAGAGGTAAGTGATCCCTATCAATTCTTTAGCTAAATACGCGAATCATAGGTAGATTTAATATGGGAAAATGGTGAAAGATTTTGAGAAAAACCCTAGGGTCTTGGTAAAAATGAGATTTGACCATGAAATTGGTTATGGAATTAAGTAAAAATTATATATTTAAGATCGTGAGGCTACGAGTGATATCTATCTTAGAAAATTTTCGGAATCCGGCACGTGGGCTCGGAGGCGAATTTTAAGAATCTTCTAATTTGGGTTAGGTGATTACTCTAATAACTAAATTATGAACATTTGAGTATATATTGACTAAATTATACAATATTTGACTAGTTTCGGATTGTTCGGCAGCGACTTGGGGCTTTTAGAGCGAATTTGTGGGTTGGAAAGTGAGCTTTGGGATGAGGTGAGTCTCTTTCCTAACCTTGTAAAAAGGAATTTAACCCATAGGTGTTTTAAATTGCTATTGCTTCTAATTGTGGGTGTTGCATACGCACGAAGTGACGAGAGTCCATGCGTAGCTACAAGTCATGCTTATGTCCTGGTAGTTTTGGGGCACTATCATGAAATACTTGTATCGTTTTCACTCTACTTGTTAAAAGTGCTTAACTTATATTGAAACTTGTTCAAGGATTCATAAAGAACAAGCTTCACTTATTTTGGGTTTTGGCGTGTTACTTGATCGTTGATAGAAATTGTGCCTCCTTGTGAATTAGTCTTGTGATAACTTTTAAATAGGATGTCCGTAGAGTATTCTTTCTTCTTGTGGAGCGGGCCGAATGCCTCGACAGTATAATAGTTGCATCTATGGTTCCTGCCGATCAACCCTCAGCGGTGTACACATTATGCTGGATCGGGCCGTATGACCTCGGCATAAAACGTGCGTGATAATATTCGGAGTCCGGTTACACTTGATTTTATTTTCATGACTTGATAAAATATAGTTTACTTGATGGCCGTATTCGTGAAAGTTAGTGTGTACTAATTTGCGATTTTTAAATTGACTTCTAGTTAAAAAATCACCTATTTACTGTTTATTATTGTGTTATTATTATTGATGTATTCCATGCTTATCTAGAATTTCTGTACTTATTTATTGGTCCATAGTAAGTTTCAATGTCGACCCTTCGTTACTACTTCTTCGAGGTTAGACCAGATACTTACCGAGTACATGTTATTTATGTACACACGCTATACTTCTGCACTAATTGTGCAGGATCTGAGACAGGTGCATCTAGAAGTCATTCATGCGCGCATTCCCAATAACTCAAGGCCTAGTGGTGAGCCGCTTTCTGAGTCCATTCTGCAGCACCCGCAGTCTCTCTTTTGTATTTACATTCTGTCTATCTCATTTCAGACAGTAGCTTAGGTGCTTTGTATATTCTACTAGTTTCTCATATACTTGTGACACCGGGTTTTAGGAACATTTTAGTAGACACTTCATGGTTTGAGTATTTCTTTCACGAAATTTGCTCTTTCACTAGTTTATGCTTTACTTTACTATAATCTTCCACTTTTCATCTACTTAATAAATAAAATCAACTACTTTGAAATTATAAAAAAAACAAATACATGTGTAGTTCAATGTTAGCTTGCCTAGCGGTAACGTTGGGCACCATCTCGACCTATATGGAATTTGGGATCGTGACAACTTGGTATCAGAGCAATTGGTTCACGTAGGTCTCACAAGTCATGAGCATGCCTAATAGAGTCTTGCGAATTGGTGCAGATATAGCCGTACTTATCTTCGATAGGCTATAGGGTGTTAGGAAACTTCTCTTTCATCATCTCCAATCGTGCGATTGATGTTGTGCTAAGTATCTTTCTCTTATTATCTCACATATGGTGAGAACACGCGCGGCAGATGTACCCGACCATGGAGGAGCTGAACCTTCTATTGCTAGAGGCTGAGGTAGAGGCCGAGGGAGGGCTCTAGTAGTGCTAGAGGACGAGGGCGTCCTAGAGTTGCTCCAGTTATGCCACCAGTGGATCCAGTGGAGGATCCTGTTATTGAGGAGCAGAGCGAGGTACCTGCAGTTGAGCGGGCCCCAACGGATTTCATGTATGCACCAGGATTTCACGAGGTCATGGGCCATTTGCTACGGTTTATGGACTCTATGATGCAGGCTGTTTTATTTGCAGCAGACCCAGCCATATCTCAAGCGGGAGAGGGAGTACACACCCCTACCGCAGGCTCTAGGGCATGAAGCTGTCGTATATCAGACCCCGAGTGCACTACCCGTGGGTGGAGCTCAGCTAGTTGTAGCGGCTATACCAGAGCCCAGACCAACTGCGGTCGGCGAATGCATAAGCTATTGGATAGATGGACCAGGATACATCCTCCTGCCTTTCGAGGTGAGCGACATGAGGACCCCAGGATTTTATTGATCGTTGTAAGGACAGACTGCACAAAATCAGGATATTAGAGTCCCACGAGGTGGACTTTACCACCTTTCAGCTGGAGGGCAGGGCCCGTAGGTGGTGGCAATCCTATATTCTCAGCAGGCCAACATGTTCTCCTCCCTTGACTTGGGACTAGTTCACACATCTTTTCCTGGAGAGATAAATTCCACCCTCTTATAGGGAAGATTACAGTGTCAGTTCGAGCAACTCCAGCATGGTTAGATATTTGTGACCGACTATGAGGAGAAATTCTCTGAGTTGTCCCGCCATGCACTTATGATACTCTTCATTGATGCAAAGAGAGTGCAGAGGTTTATTGCAAGTTTGCACTATGGTATCCAGGTCACTATGGACCGAGAGGTTAAGATGAGGACTCCTTACGAGCAGGTTGTAGAGATATCCCGGAGGATCGAGGGTATTCGTCAGTAGGGCTGAGAGCAGACGCCGAGGGACAAGCGGTTTCGATATTCTGGAGGGTTAAGTGGTGCTCCGTCTAGGGGCAGAGGTCAGTTTGTGAGGTGTTAGTCTAGCAGACCCACATATCAGCACCGCCGCCTTCTCAGGGTGCTCCAATGCGGTCCTATTTCAGCGCCATTCCAAAGAGCTCCTACTGTCCACTGGCTATTCCGGCTTGTGGGAGTTCAGGTCCCCAGAATCAGACTCAAAGTCAATCATTTTCCGCACAGGGAGGTTGTTTCTAGTGCTGGGATCTTGGTCATGTGAGGAGATTTTGCCCCAAGCTTCAGGGAAAGGTAGTACAGCAGGTTCATCAGCCCATGATTATCGCACCAGCTGTTGCACCAGTCGTCCGGCCACCCAGAGGCGGAGGGCAGGTGGATATGGGACATCCTAGAGTTGGAGGGCATTCAGATGGCGCTCCGGCTAGGTTCTATGCCTTTCCAGCCAGACCGGATGCAGTGGCCTCAGATACCGTGATCACAAGTATTATTTTTGTCTGTGGTAGGGATGCTTCGGTACTATATGATCTAGGGTCTACGTATTCATATTTTTCATCTCTGTTTGCTCATGGGTGTTCTTTGCGAGTCCTTGAGTACTCCAATTTATGTATCCACGCAAGTGGGTGATTCTGTCATTGTAGATCGGATTTACCGATCCTGTATTGTGACTTTCTGTGGTTATGAGACTAGAGAGGATCTTTTGTTGCTAGATATGACCGACATTGAGGTCATCCTAGGCATAAACACGTTGTATCCATATCATGCCGTCCTCGATTGTCATGCCAAGACTGTTACATTGGCGATACTAGAGTTCCCTAGATTGGAGTGGAAGGGTTCATATGTTAATGCATCTAGTCGGGTTATCTCTTTTTTGAAGGATCGATACATGGTCGAGAAAGGTTATTTTGTCTTATCTTGCTTATGTTCGGTATACTACTGCAGAGACTCCGGCGATTGATTCAATTCCCATTGTTCGGGAGTTATTTGATGTGTTTCCTTCTGATCTACCAAGGATGCCACCAGATCGTGATATCAACTTCTGTATTGATTTGGCTCCAAGTACCTAGCCTATCTCTATTCCACCGCACCGCATGGCTCTGAAGGAGTTGAAGGAGTTAAAGGAACAACGTGAGGAGTTACTAGTATAGGGGTTTGTCATACCGAGTGAGTCGCCTGGGGGTGAACCGGTGTTGTTCATGAATAAAAAGGATGAGACTATGCCGATGTGCATTGACTACCGCCAGTTGAACAACGTTACCATTAAGAACAAGTACCCATTGTTATTGATGACCTGTTTGACCAGTTTCATGGTGCCAGGGTGTTCTCTAAGATCGACTTGAAATCTGGGTATCATCAACTGAAGATTCGTGCTTCGTATGTTCCAAAGAAGGCTTTTTGGACTAGATATGGCAACTATGAGTTTCTATTGATGTCCTTCGGCTTTGCCAATGCCCTGGCGGCGCTTATGGTTTTGATGAACCCAGTGTTCAGGCCATATATTGACTTGTTTGTCATTGTCTTCATTGATGACATATTGATCTACTCTAGTAGCTTGTAGGAGCACGAGCATCATTTGAGAGTTGTGCTTCAGACCTTGCGGGAACAGAAGCTATATGCTAAGTTCTCCAAGTGAGAGTTTTGGTTAGATTCTGTGGCAATCTTGGGGCATGTTGTATATGCGAGGGTATTAAGGTAGATCCCAGGAAGATCAAGGCAGTCCAGAGTTGGCTTCGTCCTACCACAGCGACCGAGATCAGGGGCTTTTTGGGGTTAGCAGGTTATTATCGCCGATTTGTGGAGGGATTCTCATCTATTGCAGCACCTTTGACTAGATTGACCAGAAGGATGCTCCATTTCAATGGTCCGATGATTGTGAGGCGAGCTTTTAGAATCTCAAGACCGCACTGACTACATCACCAGTGTTAGTGTTGTCGTCTAGTTCAGGGATGTATACTATATATTCTGACGTTCACACATTGGCATGGGTTGTGTATTGATACCGGAGGGGCGAGTTATTGCATATGCTTCACGTCAACTGAAGCCCCACGAGAAGAATTACCCCGTACATGATTTGGAGTTGGCCGCAATAGTTCATGCTCTCAAGATCTAGAGGCATTGTCTTTATGGGGTGTCCTGTGAGGTACACCGATCATCGCAGCTTGCAACATTTGTTTAGACAGAGGGATTTCAATTTGAGGCAGCGCAGGTGGCTTGAGTTACTAAAGGACTATGATAGTACCATCATTTATCATCCGGTCAAGGCAAATGTGGTTGCAGATGCATTAAGTAGAAAGGCTGAGAGTATGGGCAGTTTGGCATTCATTTCAGCAGAGGAGAGGCCATTGTCTTTGGACATTCAGTCCTTCGCTAACAGACTTGTGAGGTTGGATATTTTCTAGGCCTAGCCGAGTTCTTGCATGTGCCGTCGCTCAGTCTTCACTATTCGAGCAGATCAAGGCTCGTCAATTCGACTATCCGCACTTGCTGGTTCTTAGGGATATGATACTACAGGGTCGTGCCAAGGAGGTTACTATCAGTGAGGATGGTGTTATGAAACTCCAGGGTCGTCTATGTGTTCCTAATGTTGATGGCTTGAGGGAGAAAATTCTAGAGAAGGCACACAGTTCTCAGTATTCTATTCATCCAGGTGCTACGAAGATGTATCACGACATGAGGCAACATTATTGGTGGCGGTGGATGAAAAAATACATAGTTGAGTATGTGGCGAGATGTCAAAATTTCCATCAGGTTAAATATGAGCACCAGAGGCCAAGTGGCCTTATCCAGCAGATGATTATACCTGAGTGGAAATGAGAGTCCATTACTATGGACTTCGTAGTTGTCTTGCCGCAGAGGTTGAGGAAGTTTGAAGTAGTTTGGTTCATTGTCGACAGGTTGACCAAGTTGGCACACTTCATTCCGGTTTTGACTATATATTCTTCAGAGAAATTGGTCAAATTTACATTCAGGAGGTTGTTCGGTTGCATGGTGTACCTGTTTCCATCATTTCAGATAGAGGCCCTTAGTTCACTTTGCACTTTTGGAGAGCAGTTCAGAGCGCGTTGGGTACTCGGGTAGAGCTCAGCACAGCCTTTCATCCGTAGACCGACGGGTAGTCGGAGCAGACAATTCAGCTTCTAGAGGATATGCTTAGAGCATGTGTCATTATTCTTGCCATTGGACGAGTTTTCTTACAATTACCATTATTAGTCCAGCATCGAAATGGCTCCATTTGAGGCTTTATATGTTTAGTGATGTCGTTCGCCCATCGGATGGTTTTAGCCCGGCGAGGCTAAGTTATATGGTACTGATTTAGTGAAGGATGCCTTGGAAAAGGTAAAGTTGATACAGGAGCGACTTCACACAGCACAGTCCAGACAGAAAAATTATGCGGATCAGAAGGTGCGTGACTTATCATTTATGGTGGGCGAGAATGTTATCTTGAAGGTCTCATCGATGAAGGGAATCATGAGGTTCGGGAAGAAGGGCAAGTTGAGCCTAAGGTTTATAGGTCCATTTGAGGTGTTGAGGCGAGTTGGGGAGGTTTCTTATGATCTTTCTTTGCCTCCTAGTCTTTCGGGAGTTCATCAGGTTTTCCATGTGTCTATGCTACGGAAGTATCATGCTGATAGGTCGTACGTGCTAGATTACAGCACGGTTCAGCTAGATGAGAGTTTGGGTTATGAAGAGGAGCCATTTGCCATTGTTGACATGCAGGTTTGCCAGTTGAGGTCCAAGAAGATTTCTATGGTGAAGGTGCACTCGAGGGTCAACCAGTTGAGGAAGCGACTTGGGAGACCGAGAAGGACATGTGGAGCAGATATCCAACTCTATTTGGCACTCCAGATACGATTCTAGACTCGTTCGAGGACGAACATTTATTTAAGAGGTGGAGAATGTAATGACCCGATCAGTAGTTTTATTTTCTAGATCCTCGTTTCCCTAATTAAGACTCCCCATATGTACTTCTACTATTTTATGACTTGCGGGGATGGTTAGTTTGGGTTTGAAGGGGTTCAGGTTGAAATCGAAATACTTAATTCCTTAATAATGGCTTTTAATGGTTAGGTTTGGTTTGAGTCAACGTTTTGAGTAAACAACCTCAGAACCGGTATTTGACAGTCCTAATAGGTTCGTATGATGATCTTGGACTTGGGTGTGTGTTCGGATCGGGTTTCAGATGATCCGGGAGCGTTTCAGCGCTTAATACTAAAAGTTGGCGCATTTAAGGTTTCCCAAGTTCTTTAAGTTTGGTTTGGAGTAGACTTTGGTGTTATCGAGGTCCGTTTGGGATTCTGATCCTGGGAGTAGTTCTGTATGGTGAGTTATGACTTGCAGGAAAAATTTGGCGTCATTCCGAATTGATTTGATAGGAATTGGACGCGCAGAAGTGCTTTAGAAGTTTTTGAGTTTCATGATTTAATTCATGCGTTTTGACGTTCGATTCGTGATTCAAATGTCATTTCGGTGTTTCGATCGCGCGAGTGAGTTTACATGATATTTTTAGACTTGTGTGGACGCTTGGTGTAGAGCCTCAAGGGCTCGTGTATGTTTCGGACGCGTTCGGAGTGATGAAAGGACTTTAGTTTTTCTTTTTTTTTGTTGGTGCCTCAGGTGTCGCAAATGCAAAGTTTTGTTTGCATTTGCGAGCTCGCATTTGGGAGGAACCTTACACAATTGCGAAGTTGGGAAGGCACTGAGGATTTCTCATTTGCGAAGATCCTGTCGCTTTTACTAACCTGCCCCTCTTTGCTTTTGCAAAGTTATTGGTCGCATTTGCGACCATGGTAGAGATTTCCAGCCTTCGCATTTGCGATGGTTTTTTCGCATTTGCAAATAAGATGTCACAAATGCGACTCTGCAACTGGTGCAAGAGTTTTTTATTACGGGACTTAGCTTTATTTCCCTAATTTCCCACTTGGTCTTAGGCGATTTTGAGAGCATTTTGTGGAGGGATTTCATCAACATCAAGAGTAAGTGATCCCTATCAATTCTTTAGCTAAATACACGAATCATAGGTAAATTTAACTTGGAAAAATGGTGAAACTAAAGGGATTTTGAGAAAAATCTAAGGTTTTGGTGAAAATGAGATTTGACCACGAAATTGGTTATGGAATTCAGTAAAAATTATATATTTGAGTTCTTGAGGCTATGGGTGATATTTATCTTCGAAAATTTTCGGAATCCGGGCACGTGAGCCTGGGGGAGAATTTTAAGAATCTTCCAATTTGGGTTGGATAATTGCTCTAAAAGCTAAAATTATGAACGTTTGAGTATATATTGACTAAATTATACAATATTTGACTAGTTTCGAATTGTTCGGCATCGACTTGGAGCTTTTAGAACAAATTTGTGGGCAGGAAAGTAAGCTTTGAGACAAGGTGATTCTCTTGCCTAACTTTGTAAGAGAGAATTTACCCATAGGTGTTTTAAATTGCTATTTGCTTCTACTTGTGGGTGTTGCGTACGCACGAAGTGACGAGAGTCCGTGCGTAACTACAAATTATGCTTATATTCGGGCAGTTTTAGGACCCTATCATGAAATACCTGCATCGTTTGCATTCTACTTGTTAATTTAAATACTTAACTTATATTGAAACTCGTTAAAGGATTCATAAAGACCAAACTTCACTTATTTTGGGTTTTGGCGGGTAACTTGGCCGTTGCTAGAAATTGTGCCACCTTGTGAATTAGTCTTGTGATAGTCTTTAAATCGGATGTCCGTGGAGTATTCTCTCTTCTTGTGGAGTGAGTCGAATGCCTCGATAGTATAATAGAAGCATCTATGGTTCGTATCGGCCGACCCTCGGCGGCGTACAAATTATTCTGGATCGGGCCGTACGACCTCGACATAAATCGTGCGTGATAATGTTCAGAGCCTGATTACACTATTTATTTTCATGACTTGAGAAAATATAGTTTACTTGATGGTCGTATTCGTGGAAGTTAGTGTGTACTAATTTGAGATTTTTAAATTGACTTCTAGTTAGAAAATCACCTATTTAGTATTTATTATTGTGTTATTATTATTGATATATTCCATGATTATCTAGAAGTTTTGTACATATTTATTGGCCCATAGTAAGTGTCAATGTCAACCCTTTGTCACTATTTCTTCGAGGTTAGACTAAATACTTACCGGGTACATGTTATTTACGTACTCACACTACATTTCTGCACTAATGGTGCAGGATCTGAGACAAGTGCATCAGGCAGTCATTCATGCGCACATTCCCGATACCCCGATGCCTAGTGGTGAGCTGCTCTGTGAGTCCGTTCTGCAGCACCCGCAGTCTCTCTTTTGTATTTACATTCTGTCTATCTCATTTCAGACAGTAGCTTAGGTGCTTTATATATTTCTACTAGTTGCTCATACACTTGTGACACTGGGTTTTGGGAACATTTTAATAGACACTTCATGGTTTGAGTATTTATTTCAAAACATTTGCTCTTTAACTAGTTTATGCTTTACTTTACTATAATCTTTCACTTTTCATCTACTTAATAAATAAAAATCAACTACTTGAAATTATTAAAAAAATAAATACATGTCTAGTTCACTGTTGGCTTGCCTAGCGGCGACATTGGGCTCCATCACTACCTATAGGAAATTTGGGGTCGTGACAAATTATTTCAGATTATCTGTCATTTTAGAAGTTCAAGACTAAATTAATTATTTATTTTATTTACCCTTAATATTAATTGTTCTTGAAGACTACAAATACCTCAATTATGAGTAATTATTAAACGAAGAGAGATTATATCTTAAAATATAAAGAAGGATAAAACAGTCAAAAACATTTCCTATTTAATATTTTTGTAAGGAGCGTGTGAAAGAAAAATACGACAAATAATTTGAGACGAAGGGAGTAATTGGTGACATTTTTGCTAGTTTTCATGCTGAGTTTGAATGTTCCTCGGTTGGACCAAAAGTGCTTAGTTGTTTCAAACTTAAAGCACCATATGTGTTCATGGTAATACAATAGGAACAAAAATAGACCTAACTTCAAACTTAAGGGATCATTTGAGTTAAAAACTCCAAACTTTGCTCTATATATATTCCCATGAAAACACCCACTAATAACAACCAACATATATTTACACAATCACAAAAACCTTCACAAATAAAAAATATGATAGAGTGGGAAGATATATATAAGGTGGTGGCGGCCATGGCGCCACTTTATGTAGCACTTATTTTAGGCTATGGTTCAGTAAAATGGTGGCATATGTTCAAGTCAGAACAATGTGATGCAATTAACAGATTCAATTGTTTCTTCATCATCCCATTTTTCAATTTTGAGTTCATAGCTAATTTCGATCCTTACAACGTCAACGGCCTCTTTTTAACCGGAGACGTAATTTCAAAAGCCATACTGATCGTAATTCTCGTCTTATGGGCTAACTTTTACAAAAAAGGCAACTTTTCTTGGTCCATAACAACTTTTTCTTTGTCCACTTTGAATAACACACTTGTTGTTGGTGTTCCATTGATGAAAGCCATGTATGGGAAATTAGGGGTTGATCTTGTAATTCAAGCAGCTGTTATTCAAGCTTTGTTATGGCTTACTTCATTGCTATTTGCACTTGAATTTTGGAAAACAAAGATGAATTCTAATGGTAATTCTGTTGAATTGGGAAGTATTAGTGATTTGGAAGGAAATAATACAAGTGTTAATCCAGGGAGGAATAATACTAATAATGGTCTGGCTTTTAGGCCTTTGATTAAGGTTGTTTCTGTTAAACTTGCTAAGAATCCTAATTCTTATGCTTGTTTTCTTGGTCTCATTTGGGCTCTTTTAGCTAACAGGTATGTATTACTATGTTTTTACTTGTTCAAGCAACTAGTTGTTTTTAGTAAATTTTTCATTTATTAACTTTCACTATTACGGCACTTCAAAGTAATAAAAGACGATAAGGGGAAAAATATAAATAAGCAATATTTAAGAAAAAAATTTGAAAAACCTAGTAGTAGTAGTAGTAGTAGGTATTTTACAATTATGGCAGCTAAATAACAAAAATTCCTTTCGTTCACTTTTATTTGGCATGTATACTAAAAATAGATTTTCATTTTTACCTTAAATTTATTAACCAACATTTCTTGAATAAATAATGGTCAATTATAGCTTTCCTATGCTCAATATTGGAGTTCACAGAGAATTCTTCATTATTACCCTTCGTTAAATACAAAAGTCCACTAAAGTCATCTCTTGTTCTTTGGAGTATTTCTTTTCTTCAAAAATTATTTGGGAATTTGGATTCAACTATTGAGTATCAAATAATAGGGTTATTGTGGTAAAATTATCATGTCAATTATTATTTCTTAAGGAGCATGAAAAGTCAAAATGTGCCAAGTAAAAGTGAACGAGGGAGTATTTCATAATTGTGCATTTTGTCTGGTTATTAATTATGTGCATAATAGAGTAATGTTATTTTCTTAAATATTTCTGTAAAAGTATTCAGCCGTGTAGTTTTCTGTTTAAATAAGGAAAAGTATTCTCTTTCTAACAATTTAGTTTTTAAAATTATATGGTTATACATTTCAATATGATATAAGAACAGACATAGGTCTTGAATTAAAATTTTACGGTCATCCGTTATAAAAAAACAATTTCACGAAACAATCAAGCTCTCACTGAGGGGCGTTTTGAAAGCATAATTGACCAAAAAACATGTGATCTCTTCGACTCACTTCAACACAAAGAATATTCAGCATTTTAATTGATTGAACAATTACTTGTATGTTTTCTTTTTCAGGTGGAATTTTGAAATGCCAAGCATCATAGAGGGATCAATCTTAATCATGTCAAAGGCTGGTAGTGGTGTTGCAATGTTTAGCATGGGTAAGAGTCTTAAACACTTGGAACAAAATTAAAGGGTCTTCTTTTAAATGCAAATTAGCATTAAATAACATTTGATCTTTTATTTAATGTTTCATTGAATAAACTTCTGTAACAACCACTTTTGTTCTTTGTGATCTGTTTTTGACCAAATTAAAGACGATATTTAAATTAATATCAAAATTTAATGCAATTCTTTTCACTAAACAAAAGTTTTTATTTCTTAAATTTTTTTTACTTTTAGGACTTTTCATGGCATTGCAAGGGAAAATAATTGCATGTGGAACAGCTTTGACAATATATGCAATGATTTTGAGGTTTGTTGTTGGGCCAGCAACAATGGCACTCGGTTGTGTTGTATTGGGCTTGCATGGAAATGTTTTACGTGTTGCTATTATCCAGGTAGGGATCTTTACACAAATGGCCGTCCATATTCACTCTTTTATCTTTTTAGCCATATATATTGATTATACACATATAATATATAAATTATGCATATATTATACCTCCACCAACTAACTTTAGTTTAAGCAGTTGGATGGACAACTATTTGGGTTAATTCTTCTAATAAAACAATTCTCTATAATTTAATTATTTTTTCCTCAATTAATCTGTTCATGTTGCTATTTAATTCCTATTTATGGGATTTAATACTTAATTTTACATTAGAACGACTAGTATGAAAAAGAAAATGTCTGAAAATGTGAATTAACCTCTAATAAATTTGTTAGTTGGTCAGGAAATCGTGCTTCAATTCGCACCAATCGATCTTAACTGTAGCTTATACTTATAGTGCTATCATAATTAGCAGAATAAAAAAACAGGAGCCTATATTAGTATTTAGACCTCCACTTCTTATTCATCTAGCCACTTTACCAGCATGTTGTAGACGGCTACCAATTAAATTGGGAAAGTTATATCTCCATATAATTTTAAAAAACAAGCATTTTGAGAAGACTACTTTTATTTGTACACATAGTTACATAAGTGAATTCAGAATTTAAAATTTATGGATTTCTACAGAAACCTCAAGTTGATATTACAATAATAATTAGGTTCACAGTCAAATGTGTTAGTAAGTGTATTTCATAATAGATATATAAAATCTATAAAATAAAAATAAAAACTATTGCGCTCAAAATGACCCGTAACTGATCTTTTAGATCCAACCTTGATTAGTCTAATTAATAGTAGTAATTCATAGATTCTCACTAAATTACTAATTTACTTTTCTATTTTATGTTAACTCTTGCAGGCAGCATTGCCCCAAGCAATCACTTCATTCGTTTATGCCAAAGAATATGAACTACATGCAGATGTACTCAGCACTGCGTAAGTTCTACAATCTCCTTAAGCACAATCAAATTTAGGATCCTGTGTGTACATCGATTTCTTTACCTTTTTTGGGGGATTTTTTCTTCTTCAAAAACGTGTTTGTTCATAAAAATTTGCAAGTTTTTTAAAGATTTTTAGAAAACGATGTTTTTCAAAAAACAAAAAGTTCTTTTGATCGCCTTTTCAAGTATTCCAAAAAAAAAAAAAATTCTCGCACTTGTAAAATTATAATAATTTTCAAGTGAAATGCATATTCAAACATAATTTCAAATTCTAAATACAATTTTTCAACTTAACTACAAATATTGTTCTTTTTTCTTTTCAAAATTCATAATTTTTATGGTCAAACGCCTACTTAGATTTTACAGTTCTCTTCTCTTCCCTCTTTCATTGCACAATTTATAACAGCTATTATAAATTATTTGATATATTTCTAACAATGATTATGCTTTCTTTTTCTTCAGGGTCATTGTTGGAACCATTATTTCCTTACCGTTGTTAATAGCATATTATGCAGTTTTGGATATTATGCATTAAGATCAGGCTGTTGTAATTAGTTGCTAGGATTAATGCTGTTAAGTCGATAAAATTTTGCTTGCATTGTAAATGTGTAACAAGTGAATTAATTCGATCCTGAAATAATAAAAAAATTGAATAAATATGCAATATTTAGCCTTGAGATGAAGATGAAATAGCAAAAACAGTAGTTCCGGGAGCAAGGCTTCCGGGTACAATAATAATGAAATAAAAAAGTAAGAACGTAAAATTGTATAAAGCTTTGAAGATTATAGCGTGAGTTTGCCAGAAAATTCATATCCACTACAATGATAACAGAACTCACTATTTATAGCTGCACCTAGGGAATAAGATCTTAGGATCATGCCCTTCTTTAATGTCAATTATGAGGGTCATTGAAGAATGTTTAACGGCGGGCATGAATGACAAATTCTTTGTAACGAGCAATGTACTAAATGCTGTAGAATATTTTCAATTAAATACTACTAGGTGGCAGACATTTATTGCATATTTATGAGTATCATTCTTTCCGGTAACAAATGTAACAGTTGTCTTTGGTTTTATCTATCATCCGCCTTCGGCTCCACGTGTCACTCGCTATGCAATTACTTAGCATAGCATATTATACCCTATACAGATAGTCCCCCTGCTTTCCGGTGACATAACTTTATATCACCGGAAAGTTGGTAGAAACATTCTTTTTGGCGAAAATTTCTCTGACGCCCTCTGAAAAGCTTCTGACGGTTGATTAGACACACGTCTCTCCGCATTTAATGCCCCGAACACGCCTCATCCCACGATTCAACATAACTTTTGACGGTTATCGGATAATTATGGCAACAAACTTAGTCGCCTAAACCTTTACTTATACACATCAATCTCCTTTATTCATACCCCATAATTCTCCAAACTCTCTCAAACTCTCTTTATTCAATTTTTACTCTGTTCTTCAACCTTTCTTTAATTCTCCTCATACAAGAAAAGTTTTTCCTTCTTCTATAACATATAATTGCTTCTTCTTCACAGTTCCTCAAAGAACAAAAACAAAGCCGATGAAGCCGATCCTCCTATAGTGAGCACCATCATCCCTAGAAGGCTTGTCACAACTAAAGACTTCGAAGAGAAATTTTCTTTTGTTAGGCCTCGTACATGGACCGTTAGCAAATATCCTTCTTCCATCTGTCCTTCCAGCATTCCTTCTGTGAAGGAAGATTTTGCCAAGATTTAGACATTATCATTTCTGATCTGGAGAAGCGGGTAACCTTACCTAAGAAAGGTTTCACGTACTTCTATACGTATCCCTTTCCTTCGGGGACGTTTTCTCTAAGTGGAGAACTTGACTCCGTTGTTGTGGATTTTTGCCTCCGCTATCAGGTATTTTTGGCACAGGTGAGTCCCTCCATGTGGAGGACGATCGCTTGTCTTCGGCGTCTGTGCCAAGAAACAGGGGAGGAGCTATCCCTAGCTCATGTGATGAACCTTTATTCCCCCAAGATCTTCCATGGGGGGATGATTAACTTCAGCAAGCGAAGCCACCATGAACTGCTATCCGTAATGGATGATGATAATGATTGCGGGTAGATGGAACAGTTAATTTTAGTTGCCACCAGTAACATCATCCCGGCTTCGGCTCCTTCCTTCCCAGAATTGTGGAACCGCACTCGTAAGCATATAGTTTACTTCTACTTTTGTTAAAGATCCTTCCTCGTTATTATTAACTTTTCTTATTTTACATGCCTCATCGACTTGGTGGGTTCACCCTAGGGTTGAGGGCTTCAACCAATGGGTTCCAAAAATTTTTGGACGTTACTACGCCCGAAACCGGCTCGTGGAAAGAGTTATCCCTGAAATATGGGTGGAAGGCAAAAAATCATGGTAAGTTGAAATCATCTTGTCCTTACCTTTTCTTATGAGAAAGTTGTCTGATTCTTCTCTCATGTTGAATATAGGTCTATCCCAGGGCTCAGTTGTTGTCCCCGAAGAGGGCGTTTTGGCTGATCCTGCTGATGCGACGAGGCTGTTGCAGAAATTTTTTTCACAGACAGGCATCTCCGTGCTTGCTTTTGGTGCAAGTGCTTCTTCCCTGAGTCCCCGGTCGGAGAACAAGCAACCAAAAAAGGCGTTCTTCCGCGACTGTGGGAAAGAATAAGAGGACGAAGAATCTGCCCCTGAGTCATCTCTGAAAGTCACAGTGATGAGGCGCCCCGCCCAGGCCGACCATAGATACTGTGATGATTGACGATGATGGAGAAGCTAGCGAGGAGGGGGATTCTCTACATAGAAGACGACGATCTTTCTTAACTCAATAGACTGCTCAATCTATTGAGTTAATTACACTAACCGAGGACGATGCCTTGGTGCTCTGGAGGGAGTTTTGTCACGAACCCAAACCACCCGGTCGTGATGCCTCCTATCATGGAACTAAGCCAGTCGACACATTTTCAGAATAATTCGACACTTCATAATAAAGGTGTTTCAAAGCCATTAACTAATAAAACTTCATAACATAAGTTTAAATAACAAGTGCGGAAAGCAAACAAAAGCCCGACATCGGGGTGTCACAAGTCACGAGCGTCTACTAAGGACTATCCGAAACAACTAAAACTATTACAGTCTAGAAAACACTAATATAGTCTAAGTAATATAAGAGGGAGAAGAGAAAGGTTGCGATCGCCATGCAGCTACCTTGCAGACTCTGAGTATTCGCGATGGATGGAAGAATCATTGCTCGCTATCACGTCCAGAAATCCCTGGATCTGCACACAAGGTGCAAAGAGTAATGTGAGTACGCCAACTCAGTAAGTAATACATGTAAATAAAGACTGAGCGGTAGGAAGCACATAAATCCATGTCATGAAATCACAGTAAGTACAGTCTGCATTAAAAACAGTATATAAGTCAAATCATCTTGATAAAAATTCGATTTCAGTAAAAATCATCTGAAGATATTTTTCCAATAGTATTCAAAAAAGGTTCAATGAATTTTAGAGTAAAAGTGATGAAAATCATAAATAGACCCTTAGGAAAAACATGTATCATAAACCGCCCCTCGGTCATAACATCATTCAGAATCAGCCCCTCGGGCAACCTCACCATCACTCGTAATTAGCCCCTCCGGCTCAACATGAATCAAGAACAACCCCTCGGGCAACATCATATCATTTACTCAGGTTACCCACGCTCACTGGGGGTGTACAGACTCCGGAGGGGCTCCTACAGCCCAAGCGCTATAACAAGCCATCTCGTGGCGTAATCAATCAGGCCCTCGGCCTCGCATATATCATAAACCAGTACAACATGTTGCGGTGCGCAGCCCGATCCCATGATAACCTCATAACACAGGCCCTTGGTCTCACTCAGTCAGAAACCTCTCAAGTCACTCGGGCTATCAATAAAACAGGGTGCTCAGCCCAAAATATCATTTTATGCATCAAAACGGAGTAAATAAGACTGAGTTATGAAATCAGTAAAGCATAGCATGACTGAGTACAAATCTTAAATCAAAATAATGTGGAAATAGTAGTAAAAAGCCCCTAAGGGTCCAAACAACTTGGCACGAGGCCCAAATATGGCATTCAACCCAAAACATAATATTACTTTCTATAATACAAAATATCATATAGTTTCCAGTCAAATATGCAACTCAATAGTTGTTGCGGGACGGACCAAGTCGCAATCCCCAACGGTGCACGCCCACACGATGTGAAACGATATAAAATCTGGGGTTTCATACCCTCAGGACAAGATTTACAATCATTACTTACCTCAAACCGGACGAAAATCTACTCCGCGATACCCTTGCCGCTCGACTTGGCCTCAAATCATCCCGAATCTATCCAAAATCAGTATCATATCATTAATACATGCTAAAGGAATAAAGCCCATGCGAAAATTTTCAATTTAAATCAAAAATTCTGGAATTGGCCAAACTTGACCCCCGGGCCCACATCTCGCCATCCGACAAAAATTACAAAACTAATCCTCGTTCACTCACGAATCTACCCATATCAAATTCCTGAAATTCCGACATCAAATGGCCACTCAAATCCCAAAAATCAAATCTCTAATTTCAAGTCCTAATTTCCCCAATTTTCAACCCAAATTCCCAACTTAGATGATAAAAATCAAGACAAAATCATGGAATTTAGCCAAAACTAAGTGAAGAACACTTACCCCGTTCACTCCTCTGAAAATCCTCTCTAAAATCGCCTTCTCCCGAGCTCTCTATTGAATTTTGGATTTATAGACTCAAACCCTTGATTTTGGAATTTAATACTGCTGCCCAGATTTTTCTTCTTCGCGATCGTCCTCTCACGTTCGTGTAGACCAAACCAGACTCCCTCTCCACTTTACTCTTCCCGAACGCGACAACTGCTTCGCAAATGCGATGCTTTACCAGCTCATAACTTCGCGAACGCGACCCTCACCTCGCGAATGCGTAGGCCAAGAAGCTGGGGTCCCAATTTGCCTGACTCCTCTTCGCGAACGCGACACCACAAATGCGTTCGCGATGCAAACACTGCCTTACCCTTCGCGTTCGCGTCCTCTCCTTCGCTAATGCGTAGAACAAAAACTCACCATCTCATAAACACTCTTCGCTAATGCGAGGCCCCTCTCGCGAACGCGAAAGAGGAAACTAGAAACAGAGTTTTGCAGTTGATCAGCTATCTCACCAAGGCCAAAATGATCCCTTAACCACCTGAAACTCACCCGAGGCCCTCGGGACCTCAACCAAACATACCGACATATCCCGTAGCATCATACAAACTTAGGCGAGCCTTCAAATTACTCAAAATGACATCAAAATACCAAATTACCCTTGGGTTCAAGCCTAAGAACTTCTAAACTTCCAAAATTCGCCGACAATGCCGAAACCAACCAAACCACGATCGAATTACCTAAATTTTGCACACACATCACAAACAACACTACGAACCTATTCCAACTTCTGGAATTCTATTCCGACCCTGATATCTAATTTTTTCACTGCCGACCGGAAATCGCCAAAAATCTATTTTCGCCAATTCAAGCCTAATTCTACCATGGACCTCTGAATAACACTCCGAACCCACTCCTAAGTCCAAAATCACCTAACGAAGCTATCTGAACCATAAAAACCGAAATCCAAGATCATTTACCTATAATTCAACTTTCCGTTGACTTTTCCAACTAATTAACCAACTTTAGAGACTAAGTGTCTCATTTCTCTCCACAATCACTCTGAACCCGAGCCAACCAACCCAACACAACATAAAAGAGCTGAACCACACATAATGAAGCAGAAATGGGGGAAACAGGGCTAGAACTCTCAGAACGACCGGTCGGATCGTTACACCTTCCCCCTATTAAACAAACGTTCATCCTCGAAAGAATCTATAAACATACCTGAAGTCTCAAATATGTGTGAATATCTGCCCCGCATTTCCCGCTCGGTCTCCCAGGTGGCCTTCTCCACCCTCTGTCCTCTCCATTGCACCTTAACTGAAGCTATATCCTTTGACTTTAACCTTCGGACCTGCCGACCCAAAATAGCCACTGGATCCACATCATAAGTCATATCATCCTTTAGCTGAACCGTTCTGAAATCCAAAACATGGGACGAGTCACCAACATACTTCCGAAGCATGGAAACATGAAACACCGGATGCACACTCGACAATCTGGGTGGCAAAGCAAGTCTATAAGCCACCTCTCCTACCCTCTGAAGCACCTCAAAAGGTCCAATGAACCGGGGGCACAACTTGCCCCTCTTCCCAAAACGCATAACACCCTTCATGGGAGATACCTTCAGCAGAACCTTCTCCTCAACCGTGAAAGATACATCACAGACCTTCCTGCCTGCATAGCTCTTCTGCCTAGACTGCGCTGTGCGAAGCCGCTCCTGAATCAACTTCATCTTATCTAAAGCATCCTACACCAAATCTGTACCAAGGAGTCTAGTCTCACCCGGCTCAAACTAACCGACCTGAGATCTACACCTGCTCCCATATAAAGCCTCGTACGGAGCCATCTGAATACTCGAGTGATAACTATTATTATATGCAAACTCCTCAAGTGGCAGAAACTGGTCCCATGGACTCCCAAAATCAATAACACAAGCGCGCAACATGTCCTCCAATATCAGAATAGTGTGCTCGGACTGCCCGTTCGTCTGAGGGTGAAAAGATTTGCTTAACTCGACCTGAGTATCCAACTCTCTCTGTATGTCCCTCCAAAACTGCGATGTGAACTGAATACTATATCAGAAATGATGGAAACTGAAACACCATGCAACCGAACAATCTCCCGGATATAAGTCTCAGCTAACCGCTCCGAAGTGTAACTAGTACCAACAGGAATGAATTAAGCGGACTTGGTCAGCCGATCCACGATAACCCAAATAGAATCGAACTTCCTCGAAGTCTGTGGGAGCCCAACTACAAAGTCCATGGTGATCTGCTCCCACTTCCATTCCAGAATGTCCATCCTCTGAAGCAATCCACCTGGTCTTTGGTGCTCATACTTGACTTGCTGACAGTTGAGACACCAAGCTACAAATCTGATAATGTCCTTCTTCATTCGCCTCCACTAATAATGTTGTCTCAGATCCTGATACATCTTCGCGGCTCCCGGATGGATGGAATACTGCGAGCTGTGGGCCTCCTCAAGAATCAACTCCCGAATCCCATCTACATTAGGCACACATATCCGACCTTGCATCCTCATCACACCATCATCACCAATAGCTACATCCCTGGAATCACCTCGCCGGACCCTATCCTGAAGAACGAGCAAGTGTGGGTCATCATACTGGCGCTCTCTGATACTGTCATAAAGAGAAAACCTGGAGACTACGCAAGCCAACACCCGACTGGGCTCCGATATATCCAATCTCACAAGTTTGACCCCCAAAGCCTAAACACCAAGTGTTAAAGGTCTCTCTGCTGCTGGAAGATATGCTAGACTCCCCAAACTCTCTGCTCGGCGACTCAAAGCATCGACCACTACATTGGCCTTCCCCGGATGGTATAGAATAGTGATATAATAGACTTGAGAAGCTCCAACCATATCCGCTGAAGAAAATTCAGATCTTTCTTCTTAAACAGATGCTGTAGACTACGGTGGTCAGTAAAAACCTCACAATGAACCCCATACAAATAATGACGCCAAATCTTCAAGGCGTGAACAATGGCTGCAAACTCAAGATCATGCACCGGATAATTCTTCTCATGGGTCTTCAACTGGCGCGAGGCGTAGGCAATCACCCTACCCTCTTGCATCAAGACACAACCAATGCCTATCAGGCATCACAATACACGGTATAAGAACCTGAAGCTGATGGCAACACTAACGCTGGAGTTGTGGTCAAAGCAACCTTGAGCTTCTGAAAGCTCTTCTCACACTCGTCAGACCACCTGAACGGAGCACCCTTTTTGGTCAGGGGCGAAGTAATAGAAGAAAACACTTCCACAAAGAGATGGTAATAGCCCGCCAAACCAAGAAAACTCCTAATCTCTGTAGCTGAGGACGGTCTGGGCCAACTCTGCACCGCCTCTATCTGCTTTGGATCTACCTGAATACCCTCATTGGACACTACGTGCCCCAAGAAAGCTACTGAGCCAAGCCAAAACTCACACTTGGAGAACTTTGCATAAAACTTATCCTCCCTTATTCTCTACAATACAACTCTCAAATGCTGAGCATGCTCTTCTTGGCTACGAGAATACACCAGTATGTCATCAATGAACACAATAACGAAGGCCTCCAAATATGGCTAAAATACACATTTCATCAAATGCATGAATGCTGCTGGGGCATTGGTCAACCCAAACAACATCACCAAGAAATCATAATGGCCATAACGGGTCCTGAATGTCATCTTAGGAATATCTAAATCCCGAATCGTTAGCTGATGATACTCGGACCTCAAATCAATCTTAGAGAACACCCTAGCTTCCTGAAGTTGGTCAAACAAATCATCAATATGAGGCAAAGGATACTTATTCTTGACTGTGACCTTGTTCAACTGTCTGTAGTCAATACACATTCTCATGGAACCATCCTTCTTCTTTACAAACAACACTGGTTCACCCCAAAGCCACACACTAGGCCGAATGAACCCCCCATCTAGGAGTTCTTGAAGTTTCTCTTTCAATTCCTTCAACTCCACTGATGCCATACGATACGGTGAAATATAAATAGGCTGAGTTCCTGGCACCAAATCAATACCAAAATCAATATCCCTGTCAGGCGGCATGCCTGACAGGTCTGCAGGGAACACATATGGAAAATCACGGACCACAGGAACATAATCAATAATGGGAGTCTCAGCACTGACATCCCTCACAAAATCCAAATATGATAGACACCCCTTCTCCACCATATGCTGAGCCTTCAGGTATGAAATCACCGTACTAGGCACATGATCAATGAAACATCTCCACTCAACCCTCAGAAATCCCCACATCACTAAGGTCATGATTTTAGCGTGACAATCTAGGACAACATGACATGGAGAAAGCTAATCCATGCCCAATATCACATCAAAGTCCACCATACTAAGCAATAACAGATCCACTCGGGTCTCCAGACCTCCAATAGACACCACACATGATCTATACACACGGTCCACAACAACAGTATCACCCACCAGAGTTAACACATGAACAGATGTAACTAAAGACTCACGGGGCATATCTAGAAAATGGGCAAAATATGATGCAACATATGAATATGTGGAACCAGGATCAAATAAGACTGAGGCATCTCGGTGACAAACTGATACAATACCTGTGATCACAACATCGGAAGCCATAGCCTCTGGTCTGGCATAAAACGGGCCTGACCTCCCCCTCTAGGGTGGCCCTTAGCTGCCTGACCCCCACCCCTAGCTGCCTGGGCGGGTGGTGAAGTAACTGGTGCTGAAGTCGATGGATGACTCCTCTACTGAGACGGGACCCCATGGTGATGAGGACACTACCTCCACATATGCCCCAACTTTCCACACTCATAACAACCTCCTGGTGCTGGTGACGGGGACTGAAAGTAACCCCTAGCACCAGGATGACTAGTAGAAGAACCTGGCATGGAGGCAACCTGAACTGATGGTGCACGGGATGAGATCCGAGCTGGAAGGGCACTGAATGATGAGCGGACCGGATAAGAACTGCGGGAACCATGCCACAATGATGCACCACTATAAGCTAGGCGAGCTGGATGAGCAGGCCTAAATGGGCGGCCTCTGCTATGCTAAAACTGACCTCTGGAGGGAACACTACCAAAGATACCAGATTTGAGGCCTCTTGGCCTCTCTCTCATCTCGCTCCTGGCGATGAACTGACTCGATCTCACGGGCAATATCAATAACCTGCTCAAAAGTAGCACCCGATACCCTCTCTCTGGTCATAAGGATTTGGAGCTAATATGTGAGGCCATCCTTGAACATCCTGATCCTCTCTCTATTTGTAGGAACCAACCAAACAGCATGACGGGTTAGCTTTGAAAATCTCATCTCATACTGCGACACAGTCATATCATCCTGACGCAACTGCTCGAACTGCCTGCGCAGCTCCTCCCTGCCGGACTATGGTAAAAACTTCTCCAAAAGAGAGCGGAGAACTGCTTCCAGGTAAGGGGAGCTGCACCAACAGGACTACGCCTCTCATAAGCCTCCTACCAAGTAAAGGTAGCTCCTGAAAACTGGAAAGTACTGAACGAGACCCCACTGGTCTCCAATATACTCGTTGTACGAAGAATCCTCTAACACTTGTCCAAGAAACCCTGGGCATCCTCGCCCTCAGCTCCACTGAAAGTCGGAGGCTGAATTCTACCAAACCTCTCCAATCTACACTGCTCGTCATCAGGCATGACTAGAATCACATAATCCTGAACAGGTGCAATCGGCTGAGCTGGAGGTGCCTCCGGTGTCTGAGTTCCCTAAATAACCTAATCAGTGGTACGAGCGGAGGGAGTTTGAGTGCCCCCCCGGTGTGAGAAGTAGCTATTGTAGAAGAAACAGTGACCGCCTGAGCAAGACTGGTGCACACAGTCAAGATCTGAGCCAAGGTCTCCTGAAGATCCGGAATAACAATAGGCACAGCCGGTGCCTGGGCTGGTCCCGCTGGAACATCTGCGGTTGGGACCTGATCTGGAATAACGGGTGGGTCTATAGGTATAACCCCTAATTCTGCAAGGGCTACACCCCTACCCCTACCATGACCTCGACCGCAGCCTCGACCCCTCACGGGCCTAGCTGGTGGCTGGTCGCCCTGTTTGGTAGCACGCGTCCTCACCATCTGTGAGAGAATGAAACAACAGAAGTTTAGTCACCAAAATCAATAGATTCGCACGACAAGAATCCAATAATGTGAGATTTTCCTAAGGGGTCTACGACCTCTCGAAGATAAGTACAAACGTCTCCATATCGATATGCAAGACTCTACTAAACCTGCTCATGACTCGTGAGACCAATGTAACCTAGGCTCTGATACCAACTTGTCACGACCCCAAACCACCCTGTCGTGATGGCGCCTATCATGGAACTAGGCCAGTCGACACATTTTCAAAATAATTCGACACTTCATAATAAAGGTGTTTCAAATCCATTAACTAATAAAACTTCATAACATAAGTTTAAATAACAAGTGTGGAAAGCAAACAAAACCCCGACATCGGGGTGTCACAAGTCACGAGCGTCTACTAAGGACTATCCAAAAACAACTAAGATTATTACAGTCTGGAAAACACTAACATAGTCTAAGTAAGATAAGAGGGAGAAGAGTAAGGCTGCGATCGCCATGCAGCTACCTTGCCGACTTCGAGTATCCGTGACGGATGGAAGAATCATTGCTCGCTATCACGTCCAGAAATCCTTGGATCTGCACACAAGGTGCAGGGAGTAATATGATTATGCCAACTCGGTAAGTAATATATGTAAATAAAGACTGAGCAGTAGGAAGCACATAAATCCATGTCATGAAATCACAGTAAGTACAGTCTGCCTTCAAAGCAGTATATAAGTCAAATCATTTTGATAAAACTCCAATTTCAATAAAAATCATTCGAAGATATTTTTCCAATAGTTTTCAATAAAGGATCAATGAAGTTTAGAGTTAAACTGATAAGAAATCATGAATAGCCCCTCGGGCAAAACATGTATCATAAACCACCCTTCGGGCATTACATCACTCAGAATCAGCCCCTCGGGAAACCTCACCATCACTCATAATCAGCCCCTCGGGCTCAACATGCATCAAGAAAAGCCCCTCGGTCAACATCATATCACTCACTCAGGGTACCCGTGCTCACTTGGGGTGTAAAGACTCCGGAGGGGCTCCTACAACCCAAGCGCTACAACAAGCCTTCTCGTGGCGTAATTAATCAGGGCCTCGGCCTCTCTATATCATAAATCAGTACAACATGGTGCGACGTGCAACCCAATCCCATGATAATCTCACAACATAGGCCCTCGGCCTCACTCAGTCAGAAAGCTCCCAAGCCACTCGGGCTATCAATAAAACAGGGTGCTCAGCCCAAAATATCATTTTATGCATCAAAACGGAGTAAATAAGACTGAGTTATGAAATCAGTTTAGCCTAGCATGACTGAGTACAAATCTTAAATCAAAATAATGAGGAACTAAGGGTCCAAACAACTTGTCACGAGGCCCAAATATGGCATTCAGCCCAAAACATAGTAATACTTTCTAAAATATAAAATATCATATAGTTTCCAGTCAAATATGCAACTTAATAGTTGTTGGGGGACGGACCAAGTCACAATCACCAACGGTGCACGCCACACGCTCGTCATCACACATATGCGCCACTTCAAAATAGTGAAACGGTGTGGAATCCAAGGTTTTATACCCTCAGGACAAGATTTACAATCATTATTTATCTCAAACTAGACGAAAATCTACTTCGTGATGCCCTTTCCACTCGACTCGGCCTCAAATCATCCCAAATCTATCCAAAATCAGTATCATATCATTAATACATGCTAAAGGAACAAAGCCCACGCAAAAATTATCAATTTAAATAAAAAATCCTGAAATTGGTCAAACCCGACCCCCGAGCCCACGTCTCGGAATCCAACAAAAATTATAAAACTAAAATCCTCATTCACTCACGAGTCTACCCATATCAAATTTCTCAAAATCTGACATCAAATGGCTATTCAAATCCCAAAAATCAACTCTCTAATTTCAAGCCTTAATTTCCCCAATTTTCACTCCAAATTCCCAACTTAGATGATAAAAATCAAGACAAAATCATGGAATTTAGCCAAAACAAAGTGAAGAACAGTTACCCCAATCAATCCTCTGAAAATCCTCTCTAAAATCGCCTTCTCCCGAGCTCTCTATTGAATTTTGGAATTATAGACTCAAACCCCCGATTTTGGAAT
This sequence comes from Nicotiana paniculata, assembly GCA_005239505.1. Taxonomy (NCBI): domain Eukaryota; kingdom Viridiplantae; phylum Streptophyta; class Magnoliopsida; order Solanales; family Solanaceae; genus Nicotiana; species Nicotiana paniculata. The sequence continues at coordinate 27,407 of ML319254.1, forward strand.
TTAATACTGCTGCCCAGATTTTTCTTCTTCACGAACGCAGTCTTGCTCTCGCGTTCACGTAGACCAACCCAGACTCCCTTTCCACTTTACTCTTCGCGAACTCGATGCTTTACGAGCTGACAACTTCACTAACGCGACCCTCACCTCGCGAACACGTAGACCAAGAACCTGGGGTCCTCATCTGCCTCACTCCTCTTCGCGAACGCGACACCACACACGCATTCACGATGCAAACACTGCCTTAAACTTTGTGTTCGCGTCCACTCCTTCAAAAATGCGTAGAACAAAAACTCACCATATCATAAACACTCTTCGCAAACGCGAGGCCCCTCTCGAGAACGTGAAAGAGGAAACCAGAAACAGAGTTTTGCAGCTGATCAGTTATCTCACCAAGGCCAAAATGATCCCTAACTACCCGAAACTCACTCGAGGACCTCGGGACTTCAACCAAATATACCGACATATCCCATAGCATCATACCAACTTAGTTGAGCCTTCGAATCACTAACAACATCAAAATACCAAATTACCCTCGGATTCAAGCCTAAAAACTTCTAAACTTCCAAAATTTGCCAATGATGCTGAAACCAACCAAACCACGTCCGAATTACCTGAAATTTTGCACACAGGACACTACGAACCTATTCCAACTTTCGGAATTCCATTTCGACCCCGATATCTAATTTTTCCACTGCCGATCGGAAATCGCCAATAATCCTTTTTCCCCAATTCAAGCCTAATTCTACCACGGACCTCTGAATAACACTCCGAACCCACTCCTAAGTCTGAAATCACATAACAAAGCTATTTGAACCATAAAAACCTAACTCCGAGATCATTTACCTATAAGTCAACTTCCGGTTGACTTTTCCAACTAATTAACCAACTTAAGAGACTAAGTATCTCATTTCTCTCCACAATCACTCTAAACCCGAGCCAACCAACCCAACAAAACATAAAAGATCTGAACCACACATAATGAAGTAAAAATGGGGGAAACGAGGCTAGAACTCTCGGAACGACCGACCGGGTCGTTACAAGTTTGAAATGGTGGAAAATGCCAACTCCCGTTTCCATATCCCATTCGCTGGCTCGTTATTATGGGGCTGAGTACCGGGTCCCTGCCATCTTCGGTTGACGATCAACCAGCAACTAGCACTATGTTTGCCGCAACGCCTTCTCAACCTTCAACGCTATCAGCTTCATCTTCTTCTTCACTAACTGTTCCACCAACAACTGGTACATCATCTCCACCAGCCATATCTATCCGAGAAGAGGATGTTCCCCCACCCCCCAGTTTATGGGCATTTGGGGAAAAATTATGCATCCCCCTCAGAAGATCCGCAAAAGAGGAGGAGTGTTACTCTCTCGATCTCTATCGGATGCATATCTATCCGAGAAGAGGATTTGTCTCCCCCCATTCCCCAGTTTATGGGAATTTGGGGAAAAATTATGCATCCCCCTCAGAATATCCACAAAGGAGGAGGAGTGTTACTCTCTCGATCTCTACCGGATGAAATTTGTTGTCCCGGCTGGATGCATCTTCTTCTTTCAAGAGAATGCTTGTTGAACAATGCCATCCACAACGCCGCAACGGTACACTCTTCATTTCCTTTGTCATTACTCCTGTCTTTGATTCAATAAGTATCTTGAGTTCGCCTTTCTTGTTTTGCAGGCTAATTTCCTTGCTTCCGAGGGCCTCCAGAGGTTGATTTGGGAAAAAAGAAGAACTTACCTCCAGGCAGGATCAACTTTTGATTGAGCGGGACCAAACTGCTGCTCGCCTCTCAGAACTGGAAGCCAAAGCTACCGAGGCCATTGTGTTGGAGGCTCGTTTGCAGCAAAGTGATCAAGAAGTGAAAACTCTTAGCCAAGATATTGCCCCGCTGCAGGTTCAATTTGAAGAGGCCAAGGCCAAATGGGTTGAAGTCCATAGTGTCGTTCTTGTTGCATGTGATCATGAGGCTGTCTCCACTAAGAGATTGACAAATGAATTGCTAGATAATCTTTAGTTCAGTAACAAACTTCACTTCCCCTTAGGAATTTATTCTAGCGAGTCAAATACTATCGAACAATACCCTAGTTGTTTGAACTTGTAAACGATTAGGTAATCTTTGCTTGATAGCAAACTTAATTTCCCAATGAGAATTTTTCTATCGAGCCAAAGATTATCTAACAACTTCAGAGTGGTTATTCGCTTGTGTTCCTTGATATTGAAGGTCTTATTGCTGCTATTGAAACCTTCTTCGTGGTATGCTTTCCGTTTTTGCCTCATTAAAAACCTTGCTAGAAAAACCCAATTGGAATAAAATTGGACCAAGGGAAAATGAGTGCAGCACATACTTTCAGTACATGTGATGTTCATCAGCAATAATATATGTTGAGGTGTGCCACATTCCAATTGCTTGGCAACTTTTCTCCATCCTGATTCTCAAACTCGTATGAACCTTTCCCAGTGACATCTGAAACCCGGTAGGGGCCTTCCCAGGTTGGACCTAGCTTTCCTGCGTTGAGTTCCCGTGTGTTTTGAGTTACTTTTCTTAGAAGCAAGTGTCCCACTTTGAAGTAACGGAGTTTGGCTCTTCGATTATAATATCTTTCTATTATCTGCTTTTGGGCTGCCATTCTTATTTGTGCCAAGTCCCTGCGCCCATCGATAGCTCCAAGTTGACTAACACCGCTTCGTTGTTTGTCTCTTCACTTACTTGGAAATATCTCAAGGTAGGATCTCCTACTTCCACCGGGATTAAGGGTTCTGCTCCGTACACAAGGGAGAAAGGAGTTTCTCTTGTGCTTGATTTGGCCGTTGTTCGGTATGCCCATAGACTCCATGCAGTTCCTCATGCCATTTGCCTTTAGCTGCTTCCAACCTCTTCTTGAGATTTTATAATCACTTTTTTTGGTGATTCCGCATGACCATTTGCACTCGGATGATAGGGAAAAGATGTGATTCTTTTGATTTTCAAGTCTTCCAAGAGCTTTGTGATCTTTGCGCCTATAAACTGTGAACCATTCTTGAAGGCTATCTCTTTTGTTATTCCAAATCTATAAATTATATTCTCCCACAATAAATTCACCACCTCACGTTCGCCAATCTTCTGATAAGGAACTGATTCAACCCACTTAGAAAAGTAATCAGTTAAATTAAAAGAAATATTACCTTACCAGGGGTCTGCGGTACTGGTCCGACGATATCTATTCCCCACTTCATGAAAGTCTATGGAGATAGAATTGATTGTAATGGTCCTGCTGTTTGATGTACTAGTGGTGCGTAGCATTGACACTTATCACATTTTTGCACGAAAGGTTTGGCGTCTTGTTCCATTCGGGGCCAATACTATCCTGCCCTTACTAGCTTTAGTACTAAGGGGTCTGTGCCCGAATGATTTCCACATATCCTTTTGTGGACTTCTCGTATAACATAATTAGCTTCGGAGGCTCCCAAGAATCGGGCAAGCGGACCTTGGAAAGATTTCCTGTACAGTTGGCCTCCTTAAAGCTATATCGTGCTGCTTTGTCGCGCAACGCCCAGGATGCCTTGGAGTCTTCGGGAAACTTCCAGTGTTCGAGATAATCAATGATCTCATTCCTCTAGTCCCATACCAAATTAGTTATATTCATCTCATAGTAGTTATCTACGTCCAGAATTGAGTGCATGAGCTGTACTATCGTCCTGGAATCCGATCCTTTCATTTACGTTGATGAACCAAGGTTAACTAATGCATTCGCTTCTGCATTTTCCCCCTCGAGATATGTGTAATCGACCACTCCTAGAATCGAGCTAGCAAAGTATGAACCTTCACTATGTATTGTTGTATGCGTTCCTCTTTGGATTCGAAGAACCCATGGACCTAATTTACCAACAGCTGGGAGTCGTGTTTGACTTCTATGACCTCGGAATCTATCCCCCGAGCCAATTCGAGTCCTGCAATCAAAGATTCATACTTTGTTTCGTTGTTAGTCAAAGGGGCCGTTCTTATGGCATGCCTTAGGTTTTCTCCTAAAGGCATGGTTAGAACTATGCCAAGCCCGGACCCCTTTACATTGGAATCTGCGTCCGTAAATATGGTCCAAACTCTTGATGTCGATTCTGACACCATCACTGCTTCTTTGGTTGCCGGAGGTAGCAATCCCGGACTGAAATCGGCCACAAAGTTGGCCAAAACTTGTGACTTAATCGCAGTCCTAGGTTTATACTCTATGTCGAATTCACTCATATCGACAACCCATTTGGCCAATCTACCTGAGAGTTCGGGTTTGTGGAGGATATTCCTTAGGGAAAAGGTGGTCACCATAGCTATCAGGCGACATTAAAAATAAGGCCTTGGCTTCCGAGCAATGATTATGAGATCTAAGATCAGCTTCTCCAAAAGCGGGTAGTGAGTTTTTGCTCCCGTTAAAATTCTACTAACGTAATAAATGGGAGATTGCGTACCTTCATCCTCACAGAATAAAACATCGTTCATCGCTACCTCCGAGACTTCTACGTAGATTAACAACATTCACCCTCCTCCTGCTTTGATAATAACGGAGGGCTTGACAAGTAACTTTTCAAATCCCTCAAAGCCTGCTTGCATTCCGGGGTCTATTCGAAGTTATTTTTATTTTTGTGCAACACGAATAAACGGTGGCATTTCTCTTATGACCGGGAAATGAACCTGCTCAAAGCGACCAGTATCCTTGTGAGTCTTTGAACTTCTTTCACACTTGATAACTGGTTCGGGATGTCTTCAATGGCTTTGATCTTATTGGGGTTTACCTCAATCCTCTTTGTGATACCAGAAATCCTAGGAACTTGCCGGAGCTGACCCTGAACGCGTACTTCTCGGGGTTAAGCTTCATGTTATGCTTCCTTAGGATGTCAAAAGTTTTTTGCAAATGCTTAAAATGATCACCTTCCTTCAAAGACTTTACAAGCATATCGTCTATATAAACTTCCACAGTTTTCCCTATTTGTTTTTCAAACATCTTATTTACGAGTCGTTGATAAGTGGCTCCAGCATTCTTTAGCCCGAAATACATCACATTATAGCAATATGTTCCAAAATTTGTTATGAATGAATTTTTTTCATGATCCTCCAGGTTCATTTTAATTTGGTTGTACCCGGAATAAGCATCGACGAAACTCATTAACTCGTTCCCGGTCGTTGCATCAATCATTTGATCGATGTTTGGTAGTGGGAACAAGTCCTCTAGGCACGCCTTATTCAAGTCCTTATAGTCTACACATGCAAAAGTTATTGTTTTTCTTAGGAACTACTATTACATTAGCTAGCCAGTCTAGATATTTTACCTCACGGATCGAACCGTTATCAAGTAGGTGAGTTACCTCTTCCTTGACGAATTTATTTCTGGTCTCTGCAATAAGGCATTTTTTTGTCTTACCGGGTTGGGGGGGCGTGTGCTGGAATCCAAGATCAACTTATGTGCAGCTACTTCCTTCGGGATAGCTATCATATCCACATGCAACTACGCAAAATAATCGGCATTAAATTTAAGAAATTCAATAAATCCAGACACGAGCTCGGGGTGCAGTCCTGTCCCCAAGTGGAATTTCCTCTCCAAGAACTTTTCAAATAACGCGAGCTCAAGCTTTTTCTTTGTGGACTTCGTCGGGTCCGTCTCTTTTGGTACCTGGAAATACCTTGGAACCTGATAAATTCCGATGCCTCTTCCCCATGATTGACTTTACTTGATTCTGGAGCAGGCGTTGGTTCCTGTAATTGCTACGTTGCGTGCTCCTTCCCTTTGCTACTGGAGAGCGAAATCACATTCATCTCCCTTGTCTCCGGTTGGTCGCCTTTTATTTGTTTAATCCCTTCGGGAGTTGGGAATTTCAGCAACTAATGATATGTTGATGGTAAGACTCTCATCTCGTGCAACCACAATCTTCCCAAAATAATGTGTAACCTATATCACCGTCCACAACCTCAAATAGGTGTTTTCATCACCCCATCGTCATTAGCGAGTAGCAGGATCTCTCCTCGGGTCGTTACGCTTGCGAGGTTGAATTCGGCGAGGATTTTTGTGGTCGGAATGATGCTTCCTGTAAGCTTGGATTGCTCCAATACCTTCCATTGTATCATATTGGCCGAACTTCCTGGATCTACCAAAATGCGTTTGATTTTAAAATCTAATACATTTAAAGAAATTACCAATGCGTCATTGTGCGGTAGCAATAATTCGTCTGCATTTTCCACTGTGAAAGTGATGTCGTTCTCAGTGACTTCCCAGAGCCTTTTGTCGTGGGTTACTATTAACTTCATCTTTTGGCTGCTCGTTCCTTCCGAAGATTATGTTTATCGTGTGGCGCAAGAGCTATTTTTGAGGGCTCCGTGTTATCACGATTACGACCGTAATTGTTCTTGGCCCGGTCACTTAAGAATTCCCTGATATGGTTATTTTTCAGTAGTGTCGCCACCTCTTCACGCATATGTCGGTAGTCCCCAGTATGGTGGCCATTCGTCATGTGGTATTTGCACCACAAATTAGGATCCTAGATGGGATCAGACCTCATCGGCTTTCGGAAATGTGCTTCTTTAATGTTCCTCACAGCCGATATCAACTCTACTACACTGACGTTGAAGTTATATTCTGATAGCTTAGGATAGGAAGGATCTCGAGAACCTGACGCTTCCTTGTCCTGCAATGATCTGTTGTTTCGACCATGATCAGCTCTTCTGTAGGTAACGGACCTGTCTGCCGACCGCAAAACCTCTGTCGCGTCCTTCAGCCCGTTCGCAGGGCAAAAATCGACCCCTCAAAGACCGTCTATCTATGTCAAAATCGTCTTTTGATTTTTCTCTATTCTTCTCACAACCTTTTGCCCACGTCGAAAAGCCAATCTGATCATCTTCAATCCTTATCTAGGACTCGTACCGGTTATGAACATCCACCCAAGTAGTTGCTTGGAACTCAAGCTAACTTTCCTTTAATTTCGGGGAAGCATCAGAAGTTCTCGAATTCAGACCCTTGGTGAATGCTTCAGCCGCCCATTCATCCGAGACAACGAGGAGCAACATTATTTCCTTTTGGAACCGGGTGACGAATTCTCGTAGCAACTCGGACTATCCTTTTGTAATTCTAAATATGTCGGCCTTTCGGACATGCACCTTTCTAGCCCAGGCATGAGCCTTAATAAAAGAATCTGTGAGCATCTCAAAGGAATCTATGGAACGCTCGGCAATAGAGAATACCACGTTAAGGCTCCCCTCGTGAGGATCTCTCTGAATTTCTTCAGCAAAATAGATCCAATCTCGTGGGGAGCTAAATCGTTCCCCTTCACCGCCATTGTATAGGTGGTAATATGCTCCTGAGGGTCCGAAGTCCTATCATATTTCGGCACATTGGGAATTTTAAACCGCTTTGGGATTAATTCTAGTGCCGCGCTTGGTTTGTACGACAACTGAGTACACTTCGTTGAGTCCGGCCCTTTCAGCAACAGTGGTGCACCCGGGTTTTGGTCCATGCAGACGTTCACTTCCCTAAAAACCATAAGAGTTTGATTTTGAAAGGATCACTCTCGTTTTTGTGAGACTCGCTCCCCCTAGACCCATCAAATCCAACCTTGCCCCTCGGGGTGTTGTTGTCGAACCTCTGTGTTGTTTGATTTGGGGGAGCACCGGGAGGAACTATACCTTGTCCATTCGCATTATTGGAAGCATCCGACAATGCCTGATTTAGTTCTGTCATAACCTTATCATGCCGTGTGAGATGGACTAGAATAACCTCTTGTTGCTCCTGTAGGAACCTTACCGCTTCAACAACATGCTCCTCTTTAGCATCATCGGGAGTCGCCTCCCGAACATGCGGGTACCGCCTGCCGTGGACCGGCGTGGTATCGTTTCTCTCATTGTGGGTATCACTGATTTAATCCTCGTGTTGAGGCTAGTCTCCTTGGGTCTCAAGATTGTGTGTGTTGTTAACACAATTATCTTTCATTTTTTTCATTTTTTTTCTAAGAACAAATAATCAAAACACGTTAATAAAAGAGGCAAGGTTCAGCTTAATTACATGACTGTTTAGGCCCCACAGTGGGCGCCAAACTATTAACCCGTAAAATGGTACAGTTGAATTTATACGTGATTTCTAGATAACTGAATTAATTTGATCCTGAAAAAATAAAAAAATTGAAGAAATATGCAATACTTAGCCTTGAGATGAAGATGAAATAACAAAAACAGTAGTTCCGAGAGCAATGCTTCCAGGCACAACGATAATGAAATCAAAAAGTAAGAAGGTAAGCTATGAATAGATTATAGCGTAAGTTCGCCAGAATTTTTGTGTCCTCTACAATGATAACAAAGCTCACTATTTATAGTTGCACCTAGGAAACAAGGTCCTAGGATCATGCCCTTCTTTAATGTCAATTATGAAGGACATTGAAGAATATGTAATGGCGGGCATGAATGATAAATTCTTTTTGTAACGGCCCATGTACTAAATATTGTGGAATATTCTCCACTAAATGCTACCGGGTTGAAGGCATTTATTGCATATTTATGAGCATCATACTTTCCGGCAAAAAATGGAACAATTGTCTTTGATTTAGCTATCCTCAGCCTTCGGCACCACGTGTCACTCTCTTATGCAATTACTTAGCATAACATATTTTGCCCTATACAATATCCATATATAATTTCACTCCTTGAGAATCCTAAATAGGAGGGTACTGGTTGGAAAAAAATAAAAATAAAAGAGTACCATACGTTGTAATTGGTGTTGCGTGGTGGAGTTGGTGGTGGTAAAACTGCAAAATGTTATAGTTTTTAAATGAACCATATTTTTAGAATGGTAACACTTCGTATAAGATTTGAACGAATCAAACCTATTTAAAACAACAAATTTGTGATGGTGAGGAGAAAAGCAAATGAACTTAATGGACAAATATTAAATAATTCAATTTAGACCACAAAGAAGTTAAATTAATTAAGGCCTTAAATGTCTAGGATTTACATGAAAACTACTATATATCACATATCTTCTAATCAATCAGTAACTTCTCAGGAATATATCATATAGAACATATTAATAGTGTGGATTAATTAATTTGCTTACTACTTTTATGTTGAGGCCAATAAAAGGAACCCTTTTCGTTTGCATTCATCCATTTTTTTGTTAAAAGCATTTTAAAAAGACGATTTTTCTCTTCAGGACTATTGACAAAACTGTAGACTGCAGGACAAAACATCAGCATGTTTTGGCATGAATTTTTAACAAATGAACTAAATAACTTAAACATGTTTGGTCTAAAGTTTTTAGCAAATGAACTAAAGAACTTAAGCATGTTTAATCTGACGTTTTAGCAAATGAACTAAATAACTTCAACATGCATTAACAAAAACTCATTAGAAAATTATATACTGCAAGACAAAAACTTAAGCATGTTTAGTTTGAAGTTTTCGCAATTGAATTAAATACTTCAGTATGTTTAAAATGAAGTTTTAGCAAATGAACAAAATAACTTCAGCATGCATTAGCAAAAACTCATTAGAAAAATACATACTGCAAGACAAAAACTTAAGCATGTTTAGTCTGAAGTTTTCGCAAATGAACTAAATAACTTCAGCATGTTTAAACTGAAGTTTTAGCAAATGAACTAAATAACTTCAACACCCATGGCAAAACTGTAGACTGCGGGATAAATAACTTCAGCATGCATTAGCATGAAGTTTTAGCTTCAATGTAAAACAACTTCATGCTATATTAGCATGAAGTTTTAGCTTCAACATGAAACAAATTCATGCTACATTATCATGGAGTTTTAGCTTCAAGGTGAAACAACTTCATGCAAGTGTTTGTGCATTAAGGATGCATTAAGGTTACTCTAGTATCTTCGCTGCTTTTTAAATGTTTCTTACCAAACTTAGAATTAGATTTTAGATATTTCTGTAAAAGCTATACTATGTGCAACAAAAAAAAGACTATAAGAAAGACGAATTTAAATCCATGACTTTTAGGTATCGTAGAGACAGGTGAAGGCCAATATAATACGATTTGTCAGGGGTGTAATTGTCATATTATTATAGATTTTTTGTCAGCTGGCTATCAAATCAATAATTTTTAAAAATAAGGTATATGTTAAAAGGTGGAACAAATATAAAGTACGGCTGCAAATCCCCCGAAGAAGAACTCTTTATGAAATGGTCTTATTTGCACAAATAATCACTTTTGTGGCCTAATAATTTTATAGTTTTCCACTCTTTCAAAATTAGACCAATTCTCGAAGTTCGAATAATTGGTCTAAATTTTAAGATTCAATACTAAAATTTGGTTTTATTTCGAGAATGACCAACTTTAAAATACAAGGCCACGAAATTGACCACCTAATGTGAAAACTGCTTGTATGTTGTTGTTTACCCGTACAATGGTACAATTAAATTTATATGTCGTTTCTAGACAAGTAAATTAATTCAATTCTGAAATAATTAAATAATTGAAGAAAAATACAATACTTAGCCTAGGGATGAAGATAAGGTAACAAAAACAGTGATTATGGGAGCAAGGCTTCCAGTAACAACAGCGATCAAATCAAGCAACAAGAAGATAAACATATATATAGATTTGGATTGATTATAATATAGTTTACTGAAAATTTCGTGTCCATTACAATGATGATGGAGCTCACTATTTATAGTTGCACCTAGGGAACAAGGTCCAAGGATCAAGCCCCTTTTAAATGAGAATTATGAGGGCCATTAAAGAATGTGCAATGGAAGGCAATGAATGTCATATTCCCTGTAACGGACCGTGCGCTTAATGCTATAGAATATTCTTCATTGAATGCTACCGGGTGGCAGGAATCTATTTCGCCTTTATGAATATCATTCTCTTCGGTAACAAATGAGACTGTTGTCTATGGTTTTGATTGTTTTCTGCCTTTGACTCCACGTGTCGCTTTCTCACATGATCATTTAATATGAATATATTTTACCTTATACAGATTGTCCCACTGCTTTCTTGTGGCAGCATATCGTCTATATAAATTTCTATAGTTTTTCCTATTTGTTTTTCGATCTGAGCCGCTAATAAGTGGCTTTGGCATTCTTTAGCCTGAAAAGCATCACATAATAGGAATATGTGCCGAAGTTCGTTATGAACGGGGACTTTTCTTGATCCTCCAGGTTCATATTAATTTTGGTTGTATCTGGAGTAAGCATCGAGGAAACTCATTAATTCGTGCCCAGTCGTCGCGTCAATCACTTGATCGATGTTTGTCAGTAGGAAGAAATATTTTGGGCCCGCCTTATTCAAATTCTTATAATCTACACACATGCGGAATTTATTGTTCTTCTTAGGAACTACCACTACATTAGCTAGCCAGTCTGGATACTTTACCTCTCGGATCAAACCGATATTAAGTAAGCGAGTTACCTCTTCTTTGACGAATTTATTCCTGGCTTTAGCAATTGGACATTTCTTTTGTCTTATCGGATGGATGTTTGGATCCAAGCTGAGCTTGTGCACGACCACTTTTGACAGGATACCTGTCATATCCGCATGCATGCAAAACAATCGACATTATACATAATAAATTCAATAAAGTCAGACCTGAGGTCGGGGTGCAGTCCTGTCCCCAAGTGGAATTTCCTCTCTAAGAATTTTTCAAACATTGCAACTTGCTCCAGCTCTTCCGCTGTTGATTTTGTTGCATCTGTATCTTCTGGCACCTGGAAGTATCTTGGCACCTGGTAAGATTCTGACGTTTCTTTCCCCTAGTTAACTTCACTTGATTCTGGAGCAGGCGCCGATTCCTATAATTACTATGCTACATACTCCTTCCTTTTGCTACTGGAGACTGAAATCGGATTCCTCTCCCTTGCCGCCGGTTGATTGCCCCTTATCTGTTTGATTCCTTCAGGCGTAGGGAATTTCAACAATTGATGATACATTGACGGTACTACTCTCATCCTATGCAACCAAAGTCATCCCAGAATAATATTATATCCCATATCACAATCTACCACTTCAAAAAGAGTCGTCTTCATCACTCCTTCGACATTCGTGGGCAACAAAATCTCTCTTTGGGTTGTCACGCTCGCAAGGTTGAACACAGCTAGGAGTTTTGTGGCCGGAAAAATGCTTCGTGTGAGTTTGGCTTGCTCCAATACCCTTCATTATATGATATTGGCCAAGCTTCCTGGATCCACTAGAACACGTTTGATTTTTAAATCTAGAAAATTTAAAGAAATTACCAATGGGTCGTTGTGTGGTAGCAACAATCCGTCTGCATCTTCCTCCGTGAAAGTGATATTGTCATCGGAAACTTCTCGGACTCTCTTGCCATGGGTTATTGTTACCTTTGTCTTCTTTGCTGCCGAGAAAGTAACTCCATTGATCTCGTTCTCCCCGAAAATCATGTTAATTTTTTGGCGGGCGGATCTTCTCCTGCTTTTGAGGGTTCCGCGTTATCCTGGTTGCGACCGTAGTTATTCTTGTCCCGGTCACTTAAGAATTCTCTCAGATGCATGTTCTTTAATAGTGTCTCCACTTCTTTCCGTAGATGTCGGAAGTCCCCAGTCCGGTGGCCATTCGTCCCGTGATAGTCACGCTACAAGTTGGAATCCCTCAGGTTGGGATCGGACCTCATTGGCTTTGGGAATCACGCTTCTTTGATGTTTCTCATATCTGATACCAATTCCACTGTACTGACATTGAAATTGTATTCTGATAGATTGGGGTAAGAGGGATCTTGCGTACCTGACATGTCTTTGTCCTGCAATGATATGTTGCTCCGATCTCGATCAGTTCTTTTGTCGTTAGTGAACCTGTCTGCCGACTGGAAGCCTCTTCTGTGTCCTTTGGCCCGTTAGTAGGGAAAAAACTGGCTCCTTGAAGGTCGTCTATATATGTCGAAATCATATTTTAATTTTTCTCTATTCTTCTCCCGACCTTTTACCGAGGTCAGAAAGTCAACCTGATCATCTTCAATCTGTATCTTAGATTCATACTGGTTGTGAACATCCGCCCAAGTCGTCACTTGAAATTCATGCAGGCTTTCCTTCATTTTCCAGGAAGCATCTGAACTTCTCGTATTCAAACCCTTGGTGAATGTGTCACACCCCAAACCTGAAGAGGTGTGGACGACATCCGGTGCCATACTCGACCCGAGCTTAACACTCGGTAACTGTAAACTCTGGAAGGGTAACCCTAAACTTAGGCCGATGATTCCATATTCTGGATCATCTGAAAATAATGTCTACAACCAACAATACCAAACTAAACATCTACATAGAGCTGGTAAAGCAACAATACTTATATAAAAAATGTACAGGACTCGTCTAGAAGCCTATAGGGATAACTGAATTGTATCATGGTCGGGACATGGCCTTGACCTGCCCATCAAACCTGTATATATAAAATGGACTCCAGGGTATAGACCTGGTAACTCCGAGAAAGTGGAGCTTACCAACCAATCTGATGTTTGACTTTGTCTACTAGGAAGGTATATCCAGCTGTCTATCAGGACCTGCAGGCATGAAATGCAGTGTTCCCAGCAAAAGGAACGTTAGTACAAAATAATGTATCGAGTTTGTAAGGTAACAAAATAACTGAAACTGAACATATAATATATTAACTAAAGGTACCTGGGAGTCAAATATAATTTGAAGATATACTTACCTGCTGATACTGACTCATCTCTCTCAATATAGTAAGTAAAATAGTTGACCGGCCCTATAAGGTTCGGTATGTGTAACTGATCTACTGTAGTAGGCTCGCACATACGTGCTCGGCCATACTAGGCTCCGCATCTCGACCATTCTGGGCTTGCTCATAGGCTCTCAGCCAAAGTAGGCTCACTATATAACTTACCATATGATCTGAGGTTTCCCAATAAGGGCCTGCCCACCGATTATAGTTCGATGGAGGTGAAAATACTGTAATACCATATATATATATATATATATATATATATATATATATGTGTATGTATGTATATATATATATATGTATGTATGTATGTATGTATTTATAGACCATCTGCTCTCTTGACTGGAAGAAAACAATAATTAACTGAATATAAAGTCCCAATAAGGGAGAATACTGTAACTTATGGGACGAGGACAATGCACATAAATTCAGGAGTACGAACTTCTCTTTATGTCGCGTTATCAAATGCAGGTTGTTAGGAGATCATGAAAAAATGAAGGAAAGGTTTAAGCCTTAACATACCTCAAGTCGTCAATGCAACTCAACAACAAGCTTACGACAACTAGCGCGTCAACCCTATAACAATAAAATACATATACAACTTAGACAGCGCTACTATATCATGTATCTCAAACAATAACTCAATTCTAAAATGAAACGGGTAGCATTTACGCTGATTTTACTTCTCCCTCAAGCCTACTATAAGCGAGACAACAAAATACAACCACCAACTCAAAAACAACCTTACTACAATTCGGGACCTTTTTAATAACAAAAAACCAAAACATACCATAACACACCCAATCAACAAGTTATTAATTAGCCTGAAATTGCAACGACGAGCGACTAGCCCACTAACCTACCACATGTGGTGTTTCTCCATTCCCTTTATCCTTCTATAGTCCATAAATTAACAGCACAATAGGCCAACACGAGTGGATTACAAAATATTCCACTAAAAGTGAAATAAATCGAACTCACGGCTTCCGATTACCGTCCCGTGAGTTCTAACTATTTGAAAACAAATTTATCAACCTTCCTTGATATTTAAAAACTAAAATACAGAAAGTAGGTATTTTCTTAACTATGATGTACCTTCCAAAACTCAAACTATAAAGAAAAAGAGAGGCGATATAGCGATACTTATGTTGTAGCGATCGTTCTAATGTTATCGCTTCTTGATTTCGTACCCAGTATGTTAATCTTCTTTGGAACCCTCGTAGAGAGATTAAGAGTAAGTTTATGAGGGTTCCCTGTCTCACAACCCAAACTGAAGGACCGCTGTAACATATCTTACTCAACCGAGTACCAGTGTAACATATCTTTCTTATTGTACTATCATTGGTAACTAGGCCAACATGGCCACAACTTGTAATGTATAACTATAAGTGGGAAAGCATTGTATCAATGAACCATCTTTCTTAAAACATGAATACATATGGGCCGTCAAGGCCTCTGACATACTGTACAAAATGAACCTCTATCTACAAAGCCTCTAAGAATATTAGAGATGGGACAGGGTACCGCCTACCCATAAGTTTGTAGCAAAATCCTGACACGATGACTCATAGACTCGACTACACTCCGAATGAGGTAGAGTCTAACCGATCCTTCGTTGAATGCTAACCTCATCTACTATGAGGGCTCATCAAACTTATTGTCTATACCTGCAGGCATGAAATGCAGCGTCCCTAGAAAAAGGGACGTCAGTACGAAATAATGTACCGATTATGTAAGGCGATAAAATAACTGAAAGTTGAAACTGAACTGATAATATAATAACTGAAAGTAACTGGGAGTCAAGATAATCTGAAGATATGCTTACCTGCTGATACTGACTCAACTCTCTCAATATAGTAAGTAAAATAGTTGTCTGGCCTTATAAGGATCGGTATGTATAAATGCTCTTCCGTAGTAGGCTTGCTCATAGGCTCTCGACCATACTAGGCTCTGTATCTCGGTCATAGTAGGCTCGGTATATAACTTACCACCTTATCAGAGGTTGCCAATAGGGGCTTGCCCACCGATTATAGCTCGATGTTAATGAAAATACTGTAATACTGTATATATATATAGACCCTCTTCTCTCTTGACTGGAAAAAGACAATACTCAATTGAATATAAAGTCCCGATAAGGGAGAATACGGTAACTTATGAGACTAGGATAGTGTATATAAATTCAGGAGTATGAACTTCTCTTTATGCCTCGTTATCAAACACATGTAATTACGAGATCGTACCAAAATAAAGGAAGGGCTTAGTCTTAACATACTTGAGCTGATTCTCATGACAATACCTATAACACACGTCAATTGCGACAAATCACATGCGGATCGAAGTAGAGAAGAATCCATATGATATTCTTGAGAAATATTGCACCGTAATCCCTTAGAATCGCCAATCTCACGCTTTATCGTATCATGAAGTTTCAAACAAATTGCTTGAACTCCATCCGTAAGCTTAACATCACCAAACAAATAACTCATTAAGGTTAGCATCATACTGTAAATGAGATTAGAAGATCTCTCAAAATTAGGAGCTCCGCCCGTTACCTTGTTGAAGATTTCATATAAACTCTTTGTTTAATCTCTTAATCCATCTCCCTTTAATGAATTAGGAAGATTGAATTTTTATCTTATTGAGTGGGCCCCACTTGAATGACTCATCCTTGCCTAAAGGCCTCTAATTAGGCCACCTTACCACATAATTCAAGAGTCGTTATATAGGCATAGTGGGCTGCCACGTTGGGCTTCAAGAATTTTATCCAAAATGTCTTAATTAATTACTAATTTTCTTAATTAACTTGGTAATTCCTCACTAATCCAACAATTAATCAATTACCCACATAATTAAGAATTATCTCAAATTACTTAAAAATACTACTCACTTTTAACACACCTTATACAACTTACTATCATGGTCATGTGGTACCTTGTAGGGTACTAGTCCATAAATACGTAGTATTATAGGTTGGACCGTATTTTATCCTAAATTACCAAACTTCAACGAAACTCATTTTCTTCGATTTGCTTACCCTCTAACCTTCACGAATTTATTCATCACTTGTTTGAAATAGCATAATGCTTATAATATCAAAATAATATCATCCCCGAACTTACGTCGATTAACTTACGACGAAACTTTAACGTATGAAAATGCAGGATGTAACATATTATTTTCTGAGCTTCCATCAATTTACTTATAGCGTACTTTCACGTACGAAAACATGGGGTGTAACATCATTCCCCCCTTTGGAACATTCGTCATCGAATGTTGACTGATGCACTTACCGTTTTCATAACTTATATCTTCCGAATACTTTAGTACTCTCATTGCCATCTTGGTAAATGTTCTGTGAATAATTCCAAAGGCCAGGGCATTCCCTCCTTTAGGCCTCTTTCTCACACCACTACTTGTAGTCGGAATCCTTCCAATCTCGTAACTGTTTCCACCTTTTATCATGCAGCATGTACCACTTTTTCCTTGCATGTGTGCCTATGTGACTCTTCCCTCCAGCTTTTTTCTCCAGTTTTTAGCCAATCTCTAGGCCTTACCTTCTAAACATATACAGAGCTTGACAAGATGTCCCTCTGGGCATCTATAGGTATACTGAAGTTCTTCGCTCAATACTTTTTTGAACTTACGAATATTGCTATACCTTACTTCATGGACCCGATTATCTATCCGTGTGACTTTACCATATCTAGGTAGGTCATACTGTACTTACTGGGGCCTGCTACCAAACTCCAGGTTATTCTCTTTGGTTATCCTATATGTATAAATCTAAGTCCTTTAAGATTCCTCATTACTTTTCATCTTAAGAATGACGGCCTAATCTCATCTTATACTTTGTGACTTTTGTCCATTCATTATTGATTCACTCAATATTGATCTACAATTTACCACTGATAACTTGAAACTTCTTACATAATCACTATGGCCCATGTTGCATCGAGGAACATCTGGAGTAATTTCCATAACCGTTTTTCGTAGCATCCAAATGTGATTCACCTTACGTGGGTGTTTCAATCCTATACAATTCATGAAATCCCCCTTTTTTTTAAAATCATTACTCAATCAAAGGCCCAAACATCATCCCTTATTTATCACCACTACATCCTCATTCTATTACCAGGGCAAGATTCCATCTATTCTAAATGCTACTAGTCTTAGACTCATTTGAGTTCTTTCAGGCTATATTCTATAACTTAGAGAAACCATCAGCTCTTTTGTTTTTCTGGGCTTAATTCCGATGACTTATCCATTTCTCGTCACCTTTTTACTCGCACTTTATTGTCCTTACTCTTGTCTTCCTAAAACCTTGTCGCTTTACCATACTTTAGCTTGCAACCTATACATGTCTATTTATACTACTCGCAACCTCCCTTCAACTTGATTGCACCATATATTTCCTTGTATTATTCTGGATCATCAAGCGAGACATCACATTGTATCTAACTCTTCTTTACTCTCTTTTTCAGGCTTCTCGATACCTAGAAACCATAGGCTGGAACGCATGCCACCGCTATCTTTCCTAGATATTGAATTTCAATGCTTCTAGCCTTCTATCCGAAGTAAGGATTATTCACAACATTCTGCACTTGAGTATTTCGTACGTTGTTCACCTTTACCTTACTTGCTTTAAAATATCGCGTCACGTCTTCTATCTCTTTCGTAAATTCCTTCTGCATAGGTATGATTTACATCTACAACTTGAAGCTTTATTGTAATAATTGCACCTCTGGTGCATACACAATCCAGTGGGAGCTTCATACTGATTTCTTATGAGGTTGGTACTCTTCTAACAATTTAATCCTTTGTATATGACCTGGACTCAATTCTTTCTTTTAACTTATACCAGAGTCTTCTACGGCTGTGTGATTGTCAACATATATGATGCATGGATAATAATCCGAACTCTTAAGTGCATTCATAACGTAACTAACTCTGGACCATTGATCGAATAGTTCCTTTCGTTCCATCTTAGCTTTCCTTAAATGTAGGTAATTACTTCTCCTAGTCTTGCTTCCCTCTTGTTGCGTACATACTTAGCTTCTTAGTTCTCACGCATGCTAGAATTTTTGTACAACTTATATGGTCTCGAATATTACTTCTGATTTCACTCCCCGTTCATTAGCCATGGTAGGTGCCACTTTCTTTTAGAGTGCATACAATTTTGTAGGGAGACTGTTTTTACATGACTATTTCTTCTTCAAGTTACCATGTTTAGGTTGAAGCCTTCTTCCTTATTTCCTCAGCTAGTCTTTCATTAATAGTAGTTAGGGAGGACCCTCTGACTCTTGTAACGTTACGAGCTTGTTATATTGTATACCCGAAGAAGTTTTTGATGTTCTTACTCACCTATAATTATCCATAGTTACTTACCTCCATGCTCATGTATTCGTATAGTTGCTTCTGAACTGAAGTTTTTGACTGTCTTCCCATTAAACACTCTTTTATTTTTGTAACATTTATACGGTAACTTTAACTACCCCAAATCCTATCTGAATATTTCTCAAGGATCACGATGTCATATCCACGAGACTGAATTCCCCATGTTGGGGTTCACTATGGTTATCTTGCACGATCTGTTGATTTGTCTGTATCCTCTTGTCTAGCCATAATTAGGCTCTTCCTGAATCAACTGCTAACTATTCGTTGGCCCATCCTCATATCAATATTCCGCGTAATCTTTCTTGGGTTATTTCCTTTGTCCTAACTTACGTCTCACACTGGCTCCTTATCTATCAATAACATCCCGGGCAGGAACCCTTACGTCCTCTCATTGACGTCATATTTGCATAATGTTCTGGAATCGTAGCATATCAGTAGGATTTGAGTAAGTGCAATCTCATCCATTTCTCATTTTTATCGCATTCTTACTTTACCATTCCATAGTTACTATAACCACTTAATTCTGACTTAAATGCCACATCACCTCATATTCCCACCTTTAGGGGAGTACTAAGATTTAGTGCTACGATGATCTACCTATAGATGTTTTAGCTCTTCATATTTGGCGTCTTTTCACATCATCGATGACCCTTACTCGGCTCGCGGTAATATTTTTGTACCAAGGATATCAAATTTCCTTACTCGCAAAGGTGACACTTAGTATAACTGGCACATACAATCCTATAAGCTTAACTTTGTTCATATTGCTTGCTTTAGGGAAGCGTCTTCCTGAATGACCTTTAAAGGTTATTCTTCTATCGTACATTCTATTGTTGCCGGAATGAAATATGAAATTCCCATGATGTCGACCATTATCAAATCATGCAATCCCTAATTCATGTTTAGTTTATCTTGTTCACCAGCCCATACTGATTTCTATTATTTTGGGGTCTAACTTTTCCTTCTGGTAGTCGCGTTGGAGTCACGAACTTATTTCTCAAAATGAGGATATGACTTTATGTCCTATACTCTTTTGTTCTCTCAAGGCCTGTCATCTCTCGTCTTTTCCTTCACTTGACTATAGACTCAGTAACATTGTCATTTTTTTGGATCTATTGTTGTCATCCATGTATCACATCTTACTCATAATGCTTCATTAACTCTCTTCTTATTTCCCTGCTAACATTTATGTCTATCACTTTATTCTGAAAATTCCAACAATACATTCTTTTACTTTTAACTCCCTTTGCTCCATCCACTGGCTCTTCGGGTTGCCCAACATTCTCCCTCTACTAAGGATGGGAGCCACACTAAGGAAATATTTATCCCTTCTAGGCTTCCAGTGCCTATCTGTGTAGTACTCATATCTAGTTGTACTATTCTAGAGTGCACCATTGATGCGAGGCTAGAATTCATAGTTTAACATGTTATATACCTTACATTTTATGTGCGTTAATGATAAAAATACACTTTTTATGTGCATAATGGAGTCTATTTCATGTGTAGGTGAATTGGAGATGGAAACCACGCTAAATGGATGCAAATACATCGAAAATACGCTCAACAGGCGAGGAGGAGTGCACCGGGCTATAGCCGGCGCCAGAGCCCAAAAGCCTGACCCTGCCTGGCGTTAGCCAGGCGTTAGAGCTGAAATGCCAGCCTTAGCCTGGCGTTAGCCAGGCGCCAGGGCTCAAACTCCAGGCCCCTGTTCCGGCTAAATTCGAGTTTTGAAGAGCTTAAGTGTTTCCCGGTTGGAATAAAAGTCTCCTACACGTTTATGGTTTGTCCTAAACATATAAATAGACCCCAAAAACACAACTTAGATAGGAGGAGGAGATTCGAAAGAATTCAAAAAGGATTCGAAGAGAAGAAACCATTGAAGTGACAAAACATTGATTTCTACATCTTTTATTCATTACTTTGTAGTTCAATTATGCAATTTATTTTGGGTTTGATTC
>ML319256.1:0-14417 GCA_005239505.1 Nicotiana paniculata
ATATATATATATATATATATATATATATATATATATATATATATATATATATATATTTGCAAATTACTACAATTCGAAACCAGAAAGGAAAAAGCACAAACACTGAAACACATGTGTTAACTAGAGAGTTTAAAAATCATTCCAGATAAAGTATGTAATATGAGGTCCAGTAAGCTAAGGCTTTTTCCTTCAAATTTACGGTAAATCTTTATTTTCATGTCAACTTCAAAAAAAAATTAACTAAAACTTTATTATTTTTAGCCAAATAAAAATATTTAGCCTAAATAATATAGTTCTATCCATATTTTATTATAAATTGTATTCGAAAAAAATTATTCAAAAAAGTAACATACTTAAAAATGTAAAAATATATTTTTATTTTTAAAAAATGCCACATATACAGAAAAATCTACGTGGCAGACGAGTGCACCCGCACTCTTTGCCACATCAGTGTCCAGGGGAGTAATGACTCTTAAAAGGCCAAGTTGAGGAGGGTAATTAAGACCACAAATAGTTTAATGTTATAATTAATAATTCGTGTCAAGTTTAAAAGGGTGTTAAGGTATTTTGCCTTCAAAGTCTTCAGGGGGAAATGATTTGGGAAGCCGACTGATAGTTGGAGAGAGAGAAGGAAAGAGAGGCGTGAAAAAGAAAGAAGCGTGAAGTTTTGGGAAATATAAAAGCGTGTTTTAAAGGGTCTAGACGTTATTAAGACTAGGTTTAAGGTTTGATCGATCCAGACCAATTTAGACATATTCAGGGGGCTTTTGTATTCGTACCCATTTTTTGTGTCATATTTTAACTTATACCTGCTTTGTAAAAAAAATTACATCTGTACCCGCTTTTGCGCATAACTTCAGCATGCGGGGCTGAAGTAGCAAAGACAATCATGAAACTTCAGCATTCTAGTAGACGGGCCTGAAATAGCTTGCGAACTTCAGATCTATAGGTGAAGTTGTTGTCTTTATAACTGGGGAACTTCAGCGTACGAGCTGAAGTTCCCCAGTTATAAAGATAAAAACTTCAGCATACTGGGCTGAAGTTCCCCAATTTACAAAGACAAAACTTCAGCTCGGTGTCCCTTTCCCTCTTTGTAATTGTCTTTATAACTAGGGAACTTCGGCTCTAAAGTTGAAGTTTGTGACTGGAAAACTTTGTCTTTGTAACTGGGGAACTTCAACCCCGTATGCTGAGTTTTGTCTTTATAATTGGCGAACTTCAGCTTAACTGGTGAACTTCAGCTCAACGAGGGAAAGGGAACTGAAGTTATTCAAAAAGTGGGTACAAGTTAAAAGATTTTAAAAAAACGGGTATAGATTAAATGGGGGCGACCAAATAGGGTACCCCGCGTAATTTTTACCATATTCATACGTGAAGGAAATAAAAAAACAAATGCCTTTAATCGGCTTAGGTCTGGATCATTCAGATTCAGACCCTCATTAAGTGCAAATAAATTAGGTTAGGTCTGTATGATTAAGATTTATAATAAAGACTTAGGCCTCGTTTGTTTGTATTAAGACTAAGACGTCTGAATCTGAATACACATCCAAATATTAATATGTTTATTCACATTAGAACGCCTAAATCTGAATTCACATCTAAATATTAATATATTATACTATGATATGAATAGTGAATAATTAAAACTATTTATTTTTTCTACATCTGAATGTATATTTTTTTTATTTAAACATTAATAATTATAAATTCAATCAAATAATACTAATTAATTTAATATTATATTTTTAAAAATTATAGGGTTGTCAGTGGTGGTGATGGCTAAAGGATGTGGTTGTGGGTGTTGACTAGATAGTAGTTGGTGGTGGTATTGGTTGATGGCAGTGATTATGGGTAGTAGATAGTGGATAACAGTAATAGTTAACGGTGGTGATTGGTGGTGGTGGTGACTGATAACTGCGATGGGTGATATATAGTGATGGCTGATAGTGGTGATCGATGATTGTTGTGGTAATAATGATTGATGGTTGTAAATGATGGCTAGTGGCGGTGGCAACTAACGTTCGTGCTTGACGATGGTGATTGTGATTGAGAATTGATAATAACGAGTGGTGGTAGTCTATAATGCTGGAAAATAGTGATAGCAACGGTGGTGGTAGTTAGTGGTGAAAGTGTAGCAGTAATGATGAAATGTCATTTTTTTAAATAAATCTTGAACGTGTAACATCTTAATGATATTAAAACTATATTATAAATCTTAATCACTAAGATCTATTCAGACTCATTAAGTAATTGTAAAATTAAAAAAACAAAGGTTAAGATCTTAATTACTATGATTTAGATTTAAAAAACAAATATGCTTAATCGTTGAGATATGAATTATTAAGATTCAAACATCTATTAAATTCAAACAAATAAGGGTTTAATTTCATTAAGATGCTATCATTTACATTTATTACTAATTGCTGCCACCGCCTACCATTATCAACTACCACCACTACCATCCTTAACCATAAATGTCACCACTACCACTCCCACCACCACCATCCTCAACCACATTCACACACTCACTCACCTCAACTACTACAACTAACCACCACTTTACCATAAATAACCACTGCCGATACCGTCCACCACTATAAACTACCACCGCCCGCTATCAATTTTATCAATCACCACCACCACCCACTATTATTAATTATCATCATCCTTAACCAAAATCTCCATCGCTGCCAATCACTACTAGCTATTACTAGAACCACCACCATTAATCAAAACCACCACCAACAACCATTTTTGGTCGGCACTCACAAGCACATTTGTTAGCCACCCACCGCCACCAACTATATATATATATATATATATATATATATATATATATATGTATATATAGATATATATATATATATATATATATATATTAGTTTAGTGACAGACATAGATTAAAATTAAAAATACGTTAAATAACAGAATAATTTAGAAGATTATAACAATAATCTAGTACTCTGGTAAGTCGATTCAAGATCCAACCATATCATTAAAATATTGAGTGGGTGAGGCAGATGATTGTTGTGATTATGGCCGTTGAAATGTTGATTTCTTTTATTCGTTATTCATTTTTGTTTTTGTCGAATAAATACACAAATATTTGGATCATCAATAAAATCTAAATTCGACAATAAATTTTTATTGTCTTCTTTAAATTCCTTTAGTTTCAAAGCTTTATCTTTTATCTCCATTTCTTGTTGCTTGTCTGCACTACTATTTTCTGATTGGATCGTTATCATTGAAGATGAAAAACCTTCATCGATTTTTCTTTTCATTTTTGTTTTCTTCACCCCAATAAACCGTTCTGATGGCGTGGAATCATCTGCAATATCCTTATTTTAATTTAGTGAGAATGATGATAAGTTAAGAGATGATATCAGAGGTGAATCGGGAGCAGGAGTCTCAAACTCAGATGATATATAAAAAGAGCCTTATTTTCGATTTTTTTTTAAAGCATCGACATCTTTTAACTTCTCAAATTCATTCAACATTTCACACATGACAAATTTAAAACCTTTTTTGTAGATCAAATCTTGCAAGAGTAAATATTTTACTTCATTAATCTGTAATATTTTTAAAAAATGAAGGAAAATTATAAGTAAATATATACAAATAAAGTAAAAGTAATTACAAAATAAACACTCAAAATATCTTTATATGAAGCACACTGCAATTTCAACCCGACATACACTTCTATTTATTTTTCGTATAGCCTGCTCAACAACTTGAATTTGAGATTGCACCGATCGTCTGTTGTGATACTTCCAACACCCATCCTTTACATTGTTGTATGCTTCTTCCACTCGACCCCATAAATAATCTCTAAATTGATGTACACTTGTTATTGGGTCTTGAGAAACATCTAAATAAAACTTGGCATAATAATATATCTTCATCGGTAGAGTAACATGTAGATTGAGTTGACATTTTTTGCAAGTGATTAGAGAAAAATTATATGGCTAAAGAAAAACAAAAGGCAACTTCGTATGGATTGGTATGTTGGATGGATTTCATCCTAATCTCAAATTTATCTTTAATAATATAATATGTTTTACTTGATCTCAAACGTTAGATGGATTTTATATTTATCTCAACTTTATCTTTAGGTAAAATATCTCTTCTTATTTTTTTTAATATGTAGAGATAAAATAGACACAATTATTGACTGAATAATAATAGAATAATTTTTATATTGATGTCAACTGTTGGATGGATTTCATCGTAATCTCAACCGTCAAATAGATTTCATCCTAATATCAAATTTATCTTTAGGTAAATTATCTTTATACATTCTTCAATATATAATATAATAATGAACATCACTTAGGAAATAACTCAAGATTTCTAATTCATTTCAAAATCAAATCAAATATTCTTATTTGTCTTCTAAAAATAAATTTCTATACTGGAGGTTCATCTAATAATAATGATGAAAATTCCTCTAATCATCATCTTTAAATTTAGATGATACTATTGCATAAGCGCATCAAGTAATTTTGCAAAATATTCACTTTAACAACTATATGTTGCAGTGTTTGTAAGAATATCAAAATAATAGAGTTTTTAGAGTTGACTCCGTTCCACGTAAAATTGCGCTATTAATAATCCTTGATCATTTTATTATAACGATTTTAGTCACTACAAATAAATATAATAAAAGTTTGAAATTCGAAATAGAGATCTACAATTTGAAAGCGTACAGTTACTCCATACAGAAGGGGCCAGAAAAGAAAAAAAGAATAGTACTCTTTAATCTGACGAAGTGACCATATTAACCCTACTACGCAAGATAAACGTATTACATTCCAATATTCCATCTATATCAAGATTTCTCAAATAGCATCACAATGGCCCCTCAATTCTCCTTAATAGCACAAGAAGGTTAAAACAGTCATTACACACTAAACCACAACTAGGCGTAAGCCCATTTACAAAAAAGCCCCTACATCACCAGATCTAGACACGTGTCCTCATTCTTCCTCCACTATACAACCCAAAGGCCCCGATCCTACCCCCGAACAAGCACATAGAAAGCACAATAAATTTGAACCAATTGATTCAAGTAACACGGATCGTTGACGTGGCAAAGAATTTGAAATCCCGCCCAAACGGAACCGGACTTGAAAATTTCATTGCTTATATTCAATTTTGTGAATAGACAAAATTTCCTTTGAGTCCCTAACCAAAGCCCCTTCTTATCTCTTCCCCTTTCAGCCCACAACACACACACACACAACGGGCATATAACTCTTTGTTTCTCTCGTTCTCTATTCCATATCTTATTATTCTCAACCCTAAAGGTAACTCGTTAACTCACCCGTGGCCATGACTCGGCCGAGTCGTACTGGTTTTCGCTGATTTTCAACCGATTCTCACCGTTTTTTCTCGTTTTATTGCAGGTTTAATCATGAAAGGAGGTAAATCAAAGGCTAAATCTGATAACAAGTGAGTATTTGTTTGCTTTTGCTTTCCTTTTGATGTATTGTTTCGTATTTGTGTTTTAGATCTACGATTGAGGTGTGAGTATGTGATATTTATGCATGTTTTGAATCTGTATGATTTTGTATGTTTTTAATGATTATAATATGCTTTTGGCTAATTATTACTACCTATTTATTATATCTGAGATATTTCTGTTTATTTTGGATCTACTTTTTTGTTTTTATTGATTTTAATATGATTTGGAGTATCATGACAGCTTGTCAGATTTAAAACTGTTATATAATTTCCGGCGTAGCCTATGATTTTTTTCCGTTTTTAATGTGATTTTGACGAATTAATTAACGAATGTATATGGTTATTTGGTAGTATCTCTCATTTATTTTGTTGATTTTTAATGATTTTGATGTTATTTCGGTTCCTTGTTGATGTATATTCGTGTATATTGTTGATATTTGTAGTATTATCATCCTATATTTTTGTTTGATTTAATGTGGTATTCGTGGATTATTACAGGCTTGGCGTTAAGAAGGCAGCTCCCCAGACTAAAAAGGAGAAGCAGGCTGCCAAGGATCCAAACAAGCCTAAGAGGCCAGCAAGTGCTTTCTTTGTTTTCATGTACACATCTGAACGCTTGTCATAGTTTTTTTGGGTGACTTTTCTCTTTGTAATTCCCGAATTTAATTGTATTTTTTTGGTGACACGCTGAATAAAGGGAGGACTTCAGGAAGCAGTACAAGGAAAAACATCCAAACAACAAATCTGTAGCTGCTGTGAGTATTTTCCCCTTGATATGTCCAAAATGTTTCACCTTTTTGTATTTGACGTAGTTTTGATTGATTAATTTTTTCTGTGTTATCATTTGTAGGTTGGTAAAGCTGGTGGAGACAAGTGGAAACATTTGTCAGATGCTGTAAGTATCTACTTTTCAGTAATAATTTTATTTGTCTGCTCACAATATTGCCCTGACACGGTTTATATTGACCAACTGGCTTGGTGAAAAATCATGCTTGCCGATTCCAACTTGTTTGAGAATAAGGCAGATTAGTAGTATAGGCTTACATAAGTTTTTGGTAAGCAGTCGCTTCTTTTTTCGGCCAAATGCTGATTTTGTTTTGCTACTCCCGATTGTCTAGCCTTAGTAGCATTCTGCTTTACTGATCTATATCAATCCCAATTATGTTTTATTTATTTCGTTGTTCATTATGAATTTAGGAGAAAGCCCCTTACATAGCAAAGGCAGAGAAAAGGAAGGCTGAATACGAAAAGAACATGGATGCTTATAACAGGCGACAGGTAAAAACTTTGTGTATGGTTTACTTTATGCCTGTATATATAGATGTGCTTTTGGTGCTAAAGAACTCTTTTGTTCTTCTGTATAGGCTGGTGAAGCTGAAGAGGAGGAATCTGACAAGTCAAAGTCTGAGGTTGATGAGGAAGAAGGAAGTGACGAGGTTTGTGTTTTGATGAAATGATCATTTGTTTCTTTGCTGTTTTTCTGTGTTTGGTATTGATATTCAATTTTTTTTTGCTCAGGAGGAGGAAGATGATGACTAAAGGAAGTGTTAGTGGACGAAGAAGATGGTGGAGGAGCTGTGTAATATCTTAGGGATTTCCATATATGACTTCCTCTTTTTCCCATTAAATACTTGTCTTTTGTTGTTTATCATTTGGGGTATCTTAGGGTATGGAAAAAGATGAAATTAGAAAAGTGCTGCCTTTAAGCTCAAATGACTATGTAGTTTTTAATTTGATGCTGCAGCTTAATGTTAATTCGGATTGGCCTTGGTTCTATTTTGGCCAGTATATGGAAATCATGTGTTTTGCTAATTAATGAAGTAGCTTCTTCGCAAAAAATATCTT
Source organism: Nicotiana paniculata (assembly GCA_005239505.1). NCBI lineage: Eukaryota > Viridiplantae > Streptophyta > Magnoliopsida > Solanales > Solanaceae > Nicotiana > Nicotiana paniculata. The sequence continues at coordinate 7,309 of ML319256.1, forward strand.
TGGTATTGATTTTTCCTCTGGTGATGATATCTTTCTGACCGTCGAGAGGTAGCTCTCGTCTTTTTTCTCCTTCTATGGTGGTGGTGGGACCAGATCTCATCCTTATACCAAATGTGCAAAAATATCTTGTCTGTTCAGTCGGGTAAAATGGTTGTGTATATCAGTTTGTCTTTTTTGGTGTGTTTATCCCATCTGAATTCTTTGCTCTTGGACCCTCCTTTTCGTTGAAGTGAATAATTTGTCTTTTATGCATTTGTCTGTATTTTCCCTTTCTATTTCTCTTTTGTCATGTGTCGTTGCCATGTGCTTTATTACTGTTTTTATTTACATGTAAGCTAATTTAGGTTTCATTTTTTGTTTCGTTGATGTGGTTAATATTAAGTGACTAGTGTACAAAGTATACTGGAACTAATGTTTTGTTTTTCGTCTTTGCAATGATATTGTTGTTATTGTAATTATTGGGAGTAGAGAGGATACTACACCGATTATATTCTAATGATGTGATATGCTTGACTAACAGGGAACAGGAGGAGGTTAATGATTGTACATGAGTTTAAGTTCTATAAATTTTGTAGAAAGAATGTAAGACCCGTTTTGGTTATAGAGTTTGCTAAAATATATTTAGTTTTTTTTTGGCAAATACATCTTTGGGGGAGAAATTAGAAAGTAGTCAGTTTTACAAGTGGTAATTGAAAAATAGTCACAGTTTCAAAAGTAATTAAAATTTAGTCACTTTTCATATAAAGTTAAATAATGGCTATTTTTTAATGACATTATTAATGCTGGTTATTTTTCAATTATCAATCCAAATTTTTACCATATTTGGCCATATATTTTATTTATATTTTGGCAAATTCCCAAAATTAAAATCCAAAAACCAGTTCAAGAGCTAGTTTTGGGCCAAACATCACTATTACTTTTTCAAAAAATTTCCCTAAACTTTTGTATTTTATTAAAGAATTTATTATTTTGTAACAATGTTGTTTCGCTTGTCGGGTCATGTGATAGTGTATTATGTAGTTCATTATAAAAATAATAATTTTGTATAAAATTTATTTATGTTCAGGACTATAGTTTGCGATAATATAATGAATGTTATTGATAAATGTACTGTTGGGTATTTGAGATAGATTTTAGAATTTGTGACTATAAGTCATATTTCTTTTTTTTTTTTCATAACAAAAAGTGAAACATGTTTTGAAAATTTATGTCCAAACACAATTTTATTTTTAAATTAAATTATACCTAAATTAAAATTTTCAAAATAAATTTAAAAATCTATGGGCAAATGCTACCTAAGAGATTCTTCTCTCATGAAGGTAGAAATTCAGTAAGTTTAACTGTTTATACCATTATCTAAACGCAAAAGAAAGATATAGCCACCTACGAAGTTATTCCGAAACTATACCATTTTTTTCCTAGTATAATCTGTTATCTTATTATAATAATAGCATGTTTGACTAAACTGGAGAAATTAATTAATTTAAAAAATATTTTTTTCAAAAGTGCTTTTGAAAAAAGTACATTCGGAGAGAAGCAGTTTATGTATGGTTTATCACTCTGAAAAATACTTTTGAGCAATTGTTTGTGTTTGACCAAACTTTTCAGAAAGTACTTTTAAGTATCAAATGACAAATAAGAACATGAATAAATTTACTTAATAGTTAATATTACAAGTAAATAAATAATCTCGATTTTTTTTATTACATGCAATAATTAAATCTTTTCATTTCATTTAAGTAAACTATGAAAATAACATTTAAAAGTACTTAATTCTTTTAATATAAGTTAAATAATTAAATCATTCAACAAAATATAATAAAATATTCACTCCTAAAGTCACTATATATTAGAAAGCTATCCTAAAAATAATATGAAATATTTATACATTAATATCCTAACTATTAGATTTAACCATTATTCTGATATATCATATATGTACTATATTTTGTTAAGGGTATTCTTGGTAAGAAGAAAATCCAAAATTGCTTCTGCTTCTGCTTTTGGGAAGAAGCTACTTCTTTCTGCTTCTGCTTCTTTTCAAAAGTATTTTTTTCCCAAAAATGCTTGGTCAAACACCTCAAGTTCGGAAGAAAAATGCTTTTGAATTTTTTTTTTTGCCTCTTGAAAAACTTGGCCAAACATGCTATAAATCCTAATTTTTAAAGTTTAAAATCCAAATTCAGCCTTTTCAAACATCATCTTGACAGTGCTTCCTATGAATTAAGAAGTGCTTCTAATATTTTGTTGATTTGCAAATTTATTCATACTAGAATTAAATTAATTACAAAAATCGTGCACGAGACTCGCAACATGTGGGAACATTTACGAAAATTTAAAGAAAATAAACTTAAATGTCCAGCATCTAAAATTGTAAAGAAGCACTAGAAGCAAAAATTGAAGGGTCTCTAAAAGTTTTCCTTTAATTAGACGACTGTAGCCTGTTTTCTTTCACGCCATTGGATATAGTTCTAATTTAGTTTTTGTAAATTAGTATTTTTCTATTTGGGTTAATTCTTCATTCAATAAAGGGAATCGTTAAGTAAAAATAATACGGGTTAACCAGTTTTAGGACTGATCATTTAAAAATAACCAGCATTTACAAAGTCATTGAAAAATAGTCATTATTTTGCTGCAACACACAAAGTTCCAGTATACTGGATATCGATGCATATATGTATGAACTTCTAGCATATTATGCTAGAACTCTAACATGGGGAAAGTTCCAGCATAATATACTGGAAATTGTAGCACCTGTGTATGAACTTCCAACATATTGTACTGGAACTCCAGTATACTTTGCTGGAACTCCAGTATAATATACTTATGCTAGAACTCCTATACTTTGCTATTTGGGTTAACTCTTCATTCAATAAAGGAAATTAATAAGTAAAATAGTACGGGCTAACCAGTTTTAGGACTGGTTATTCAAAAATAGCCAACGTTTGCAAAGTCATTAAAAAATAGCTATTATTTTGCTGCAACACAAAATTCAAGCATAATATACTGGATATCGGTGCACCTGTATATGAACTTCTAGCATATAATGCTGAAACTCTAACACGCGGAAAGTTCCAGCATAATATACTGGAGATTGGAGCACGTGTGTATGAACTTCCAGCATATTATACTGGACCAATATATTATAGTCGAACTCCAGTATATATGCTGGAAGTCCAGTATACTTATGCTGGAAGTCCAGTATACTTATGCTGGAACTCCAATATATTATACTGGAATTCCAGTATATTATGCTGGAGTATTATCCGGATTTTAAATAGTGTTTTCGTTCAGATTTATCTTTACATGAAAAATAGCAAATTTTGATTATTTTTAAAACTATGACTATTTTTAAATAACCACTTATAAATCTAGCTATTTTTGAATTTCTCCCAATTGTTAAGCAAATTCTTTTTGTTTTTCGTTTTTGGAGAATAATTATTTGTTTTAAAAAGAATGTCAAACATATTACGTTGTAAATGATTTTTCTAGATAAGTACTTACTTTTAATGTAAGGAAAATGTCAATCTTATCCATGTGTTATTTTATGAATAAACTTTACTCTAATATTATTCCCGCCATTAGATTTTTTTTTCCAGACCCCTTATAGAATGAGATACAATCAGACCTCTCTGTATTGGTAAAAAAAAGTTTCACACGTAAGTCAGCTTTTGATAACTCAGCCAGTCACGTGGACACAGGAAAACACGACAGCTGGATATGATTCTTTGAAGAGGTACGGTACAAAGAGGCACGGTTCAGTAAACCCACGAACTTATCAGCCACCAGAAACTCAACTTGATCAAAACGGGAAAGAGACACGGTCAGAATGAATCTAGACAAAGCTACAGACAGATTCAAGGACCCACAATTGATTACTCGAACGTTATGTAACCGAACCCCAATTACCGTTATCCTTTGTAACGCCTCATTAATGTCATAATTAGTCATTAATGAGTAACCATAGCAAGAGTCGTACGTTATAAGAATCTCCTATATAAGGGAGGGGAATACAACTTGTAAAGGCATCTGATTCTCGAATACAATCAACTTCGATTTTCTATATTTCTGCAATATTATCTATTATTCATTTTTACCCATTACCTTGATTATCAGTAACCTGTATTCATCTTAAAAATAAGCTTTAGTCAAAGGGTCTAATTCTTTGGTTAAACAAATTGGTTCCGTTGCTGGAATCTGATAATATTTGTTTACTTTTCAAGTGATATCCTCTGAATTATGTCAAACTCCAACTCCAACAACCAGCAAAGGAGTGGAACCCCAGTTCCATCACCTTCAGGAACCCCACGTGGTTCGAGGCAACAATCCCCAGAAAGATCCTATAACAAAAATGGTGATAATGATCAAACTGTGGAACAAGATCGTGTAAAGCAAATGATTGCAGAGTATGTGAGCCAAGCTTTGCAAGAATTTGCGAGAGGATTACCGGCAGCATTACCTACACCGCCGACGCCACCCCCCAATAACACCATCACCATGGAAAATCCTCAATCTGGGTTGGCAAACTCAGGAAGAGGAGATACTCCTAATGAATCTCTCGAAACGAGACCAGGTATATCTAATAACTCAGAATTACAAAATTTACTGCTAACCATGCAGAAACAGATGAAGGAGCAGAACGATCGCATCGAACAAATTCCTGGAGTAGCACCTATCATCAAAGGCATCGATGTTGATCGATATTCTCAACAACCTTGGAAGCCAAGTGCAGCACCCTTGCCAATACCCAAGAAGTTTAAAATGCTTGACGTTCCCAAATATGATGGAACAACTGACGCGACCATGTGACTGCTTTCACTGCTGGGGTAAAAGGCAACGACTTAACGAAATAAGAGATTGAATCAGTCCTTGTCAAAAAATTTGGGGAAACACTTACCAAAGGGGCCTTAACCTGGTATTCTCTTCTCCCTGAAAATTCTATTGACTCTTTTGCTGAGCTTGCAGATTCGTTTATAAAAGCACACTCTGGTGCACAAAAAGTTGAGAAGAGAATGTAAGACATATTCAAAATAAAACAAGGAGACACGGAACTGCTCCGTGAGGTTGTAGACAGGTTTCAACGAGAAAGAATACAGTTACACAGGGTGCCTGGTAATTGGGCAGCCATGGCATTTGCAAGCAACCTGAACGATAAAAGCTCAGAAGCCACGAGACGACTTAAGGAAAGTCTAAGAGAATTCCCCGCTACAACATGGAACGATGTATATAACAGGTACAATACTAAACTCAGAATAGAAGAAGATATCATTGCTCGTTCGAGATATGAAGATCATTCCAGATCCAGACGTCCTGGATTAGATAGAAGATCAGGTAAAAACAGGTACGATCCTTTCTTAGGACCCTCGGGACGCGATATCCGCCCCAGGTTCGAAAACACTAGGTCGGACTATAGACCACAAGGAAGAGACGTAGTCTCATCCTCGTCTAGATCCAGAAAAGATCGAGATGAACGACCTAGAGGTAGTACTCAAATTGGGGATCATACCTTTAATGTAAGTACTACTGAACTTGTCTCAATATTGAGGAACATGGGAGACAAGGTTAAGTGGCCCAAAGAGATGCGGTCAAATCCAAGTAGAAGAAACCTAGATCACTGGTGCGAATTTCACAACGATCATGGGCACAAAACTACGAATTGCATATTTTTACAAGGTGAAGTATAAAATTTGTTAAAACAGGGCTATTTAACAGAATTGTTTAGTGATAAAGGTAAACATGCATATATGAGGAACATGCAGGAACCCCCAAAGCCTCCTTCTCCAAAACGAACCGTTAACGTAATACACGGGGGTGAAGAAGTAAACNTGAGTAACATGGGAGACAAGGTTAAGTGGCCCAAAGAGATGCGGTCAAATCCAAGTAGAAGAAACCTAGATCACTGGTGCGAATTTCACAACGATCATGGGCACAAAACTACGAATTGCATATTTTTACAAGGTGAAGTATAAAATTTGTTAAAACAGGGCTATTTAACAGAATTGTTTAGTGATAAAGGTAAACATGCATATATGAGGAACATGCAGGAACCCCCAAAGCCTCCTTCTCCAAAACGAACCGTTAACGTAATACACGGGGGTGAATAAGTAAACAGAGTGATTTGAAATCAACCACAAAGTTCACAATTACACATGGGAAACAGGCTCGTGGAGAACACGATATAACCTTCGATGATGCAGATATCAGCGGATTAATGCTTCCGCACAACAATGCTCTGGTAATATCTTTACTTATTCATGACACTAACGTAAAAAGATTGTTGATTGATTTAGGCAGTTCAATCAATATCATTTTGCTAAGAGTCGTGGAAGAAATGCTACTGGGGAATCAAGTAATCCCAAAAGCACGAGCCATATCAAGGTTTGATAACTCTACGTTTATAACAAAAGGAGAAATTGAGCTTAGCACTTATGCTGAGGGGGTGATCAAAAGTGCCAGGTTCCAAGTTATCGATCTGACATGGATTATAACGTGATCATTGGAAGGCCATGGATCCACGACATGAAAGAGATACCCTCTACGTTGCATCAGGTAATTAAATTTCCCTCTGAATGGGGGATTCAACAAATCAAAGGAGATCAGCAAACTGCAAGAAATATAAACTCTGTGGTACACTACAACAAGAAAGTAGAGGTGGAAGAATTACGAGATAAGGGAATCTCCCAAGCAGGTAACACATCCCCAACAAGCATGGAAGGAATTACTACCCAAATAGGTACGGAAGGTATTATTGCTGAAACAGGTACGAAAGAAAATACTTAGGAGAAGGAAAATCAAGTTACCACGGAAGGTATATTATACCACACAGAAACAGATTCCAGACCGGACGTCATTCGTGAACCGGAGGAAGATTAGCACATCAAAACAACTACGGAGGAGCTTGTAGCTGTTCCATTATCTGAAAAGCCTGAGCAGAAAGTGTATATAGGCATGAGGCTAGGCCCCGCTCGAAGAGGTAAGTTAATTGATTATTTAAAGGCTAACGCAGACTGCTTTGCATGGTCCCACTCAGATATGGCAAGCATCCTATCAGAAGTGATGACTCATAAACTAAATGAAGATCTATCCTTCATACCTGTTAAGCAGAAGAA
>ML319257.1:0-48255 GCA_005239505.1 Nicotiana paniculata
GGAATCTTTCAATTTGGGTTGGGTAATTACTCTAATAGTTAAATTATTAACTTTTGAGCGTATATTGATTATTTTATATAACATTTGTCTAGCTTCGCATTGTTGAGACGAAAAGTGAGTTTTGAGACCAGGTAAGTCTTTTGCCTAACCTTGTAAAGGGAATTTGCCCCATAGGTAATTCAAAATACTAATTTCTTTTAATTGTGGGTGCCAGTACGCACGAGGCGACAAAAGTCCGTACGTAACTACTAATTATGCTTAAGTCCGGTAGTCTAGGACCCAAATCATGAAATATTTGTAATGTTTGTATGCTACTTGTTAACTAAAGTGCCTAAATTATATTGAAACCTGATAAAGGATTTGTAAAGGAGGAATTTCACTTACTTGAGTTTCAGCGGGTTACTTGACCATTAATAGAAACTGTGCTTCTTTGTGTATGTGCCTTGTAATAGCTTTTAAACCGGATGTTCATAAAGTATTCTCTCTTCTTGTGGAGGAGGCCGAACGCTTCGGTAGTATAATAGATGCATCTATGGTTCGTGTCGCTCGACCCTCGGCAGTGTACACATCATTCTGGATCGGATCGTACGACATCGACATAAATCATGTGTGTTAATGCTTGAAGCCCGAACACACTCGATATTATTTTTATGAATTTGAGAGATTATAATTTATTTATTTGTTCGAAATTTATTTGGAATTAGTATGTGTTAGTGGAAGACTTTTGAAATTTATGATTTGTTAAAGAATTATTTAATCACTATTGTCATTGTGTTAATATTATTATTCACATACTCTACGTCTATAGCATTTTCTGTATTTTATTGTTAGACCATAGTACGTGTCGATGTCGACCCCTTGTCACTACTTCTTCGAGGTTAGACTGGATACTTATTGGGTAAATTTGTTTATGTACTCACCCTACACGTCTGCATTAATCATGTAGGATCTGAGGCAGGTGCATCTGGCAATCATTCCGGGGCGCACCACCGTTACTGTCAAGACCCAATTTCTCCTATGGGTCGCGATGTCGCCCAACGTTATCGCTAGGTGTGAGGATGTAATTTTTACCCTACCAAAATATTCCTATAAAATTAATAAATAAATTATTCCTATTTATTTTTAGATTTTTTTTCGGATTTTTTGGTAATTATTTGAAATTATTTGCATTTAGTTGCATTTTTCATTTTTCAAGTCATGAAAAATAACAAAACATATTTAAATCTTTATCATATTGCATTATTATATTTTTAATTATTTAATACCTAGTTACATAATTTAATTATATTATTAAAAGAAAATCACAAAAATTGTTTGTTTTTGACATTTTTTAGTCTTAGTGTTAAATTAGTAATTTTTCTTTTAACAATTTAGATTGAATAATTATATAATTAATACAAAGGGATAATTAGTTTAATTTTACTATTTAAAATAATTTATTACTTAATTTAGGATTTAATTAAAATAATTAGATTTTTTAAAAAGTTAATTAAGCAAAATGGGTTTAGAAACACTTTGGCCGGACTAGGCTAGTGCTTAAACCAACCCAATTCCAAAATTCAAACAAAAATACCCAAGCCCAATAGCCCCCCTCCCAAACCAGTCCAGCCCTTTATTAAATTAAACGACTTCGTTTAGCAATCTTGGACGTTGATCTCCAATAGATCCAACAGTCCGGAACTGGCCTGGCATTTGACATATATATGTCCTAACCCCTTCCTACTCCCCTCATTTCAAACTTCCCCCTCTCACATCTATCTCTCTCAGTCGCCCCCAAACTCTAGTCGCCCTACCACTCTCCGCCTAAAACCGCCGCCGGAAATCGCCTACGGCGGCGGCAAACACCTAACACCAGCCAAATCCGCCCTGTTTCCTCCCCCACTCTTCCTAAACCCCACCTCATCAGTAAAACCCCCAAAACCCCATGAAAACCAGTAAGTTTTGAGAACCAGAAACCCCAGCCCCGCCGCCAAAAATCGCCTACGACGGCAGTGGAACTTCAAATCCACTCAAACTCACCCCATATACTCCCCTCACCTTCCTGAATCTCACCCTACCAACCAAAACCCCCCAAACCCCACCAAAAATAACAGATCTTAGATTTGAAAACCTAGAAACCCTAGAGCCGCCGCCGAAAATCGCCTATGGTGGCGGCAAAACCCTAAATCTATCCAAACTCATACCATACCACCACCACACCCCTTATTCCCCGATTCTACCCATAGATCCCAAAAATCCCCTACCAAAATCCTACATCTGCCTTTTCCGTTTTCAAAACTCCACCTAGTTCGTATAATAATCCTCCTTTCAATATCTCCCATCAGGGAGCTCAGATCCTAGATGAGTGTATTGGCATGAGGGATTTTAGAGGCTAGATATCTCTCTTTTTCAAAACAGTTCTTAGGTATATTTTATGTTATTTTCATTTTTTCCTTTATTTTTCTATTATTACGTGTTTAATCATTATATTTTGTGTTATTTTTAGTTGTTACTATTTTTTTTATTGTCTGTTATTTTGTTTAAATTAATTAATTAAACAAACTTAGTTAGGAAGAAATAAAATCAGTGTTTGGGTAATTTGTCTGAATAATTTAAGAACTGGGCCTCATTGAAGTGGCCCGTTCCACTTGGCTCATAAATTGGGCCTGTCTATCATAGCTTTGTTAAAAGCTTAAATCCCAAGGTCCATAGGCCAAGAGTCACATGACTCAGGCCCAGAACCAGCCTGGTTCTGAGGCAATTCCAAGGCACTTAAGGGGTCAATTTTGGAATCTTAGTTTGAAAATTTTTCAGAAAAATGTTAGAAACTTCTAGAATAGGGACAACTCTCCCAATGTTGAGTAGGAAAGGATAGGGATAAGATCCCAAATATCCAAAAATTGGAAAGTTATCCATTTTCTGAGATAAGAAAGTACTAGAAATTGGACAACTGTCCATGTTTCTGTTAAAGAAAAATGCCTTTTCCTTGATTTTAGGGATATTGGCAGATTTCTTTTGGTACCCTAATCCTTATTCCTTTCACTCCCTCACTCTATATAAACACTCATTTGCTTCATTATAAATAGAGACTGATATACACATTTATACACACTTATACACTTACACACAGGTACACGAAAATACAAAAAAACTGCCTAAAATCATTAGGTCTGCACTACCTTAAGCATTTCTCTTTCAAAAAGAAAAACTTCTAGAAAATCAACCTTGATCTTTCAGAAACAAAAAATACACTCATTTCATGTTTTAAAAATCAGGCCGTTTTTTCTATTATATTGGGTTTCATTACTGCTGCTTTACTTCAAGCTTTTTAGAGACTTATTTTCCCATTTGTTTGTTTTTCTTGCTGCTATTAAGGTACTTTCTCAATAATGTAAAAGTGAAATTTTGTTATTATTATGTTTCTTTTTTTTTTTGTTTATCAAAGTTTGTGTTTGGTTTGAATGTGGTTTTATGCATAAGCTAAATTACTACATAAATCATGTTAGTAAAAGTTGCATGGTTGGAAGTTGTGTGTAAATTCATATAGATTTAATCATTTACACTGTTTAGGCTATTTTAGCATATGTTAAAATATTTTGAAAATTGCAAAGGATCTGTTTAAGCTTATATGTTCACATGAGAAAGACTTTATCCAAAATATTTGTACGTTTGCATGTAATAGAAGAAGTGAAAACGGTATTTTAAGAAGTTTGTTAGAGTAGTAATAGGTAGATTTGGTTATCATTAAATCATTAATGTCTCGACCCCGAAACTACTCTGGCCATGATGGCACTTATCGCTATAATAGGCTAGCCAATTCACTACTTAGGATAAAGAAACCCTTCGTTCAAATCATTACTGATCCGATATTTCATAAAAATTCCTCTTAAGCATTTCAAAACAAGCAAGGATATACTAAACATTAAATACAACCCCAAAATCCCGGAGTCACTAGTCATGAGCAACTAAACTAAAGATACAAGTCTGAAAAGAAATAAAGGCTATAAAAAGTAGGAAGGGAAAGGCAAGGCTGCGAATGCCGTGCAGCTACCTCGCGAATCTCCGAAACACCCTGAGACAGGGAAGACAAACTCTCACTCCGATGCCCTGGCACCTGAATCTGCACACAAAGTGCAGGTAGTAATGTGAGTACGCCAACTCAGTAAGTAATAAATGTAAATAAAGACTGAGCAGTAAGAAACATATAAATCCACGTCACGAAAATCACAGTAAGTACAACCTGCCTTTAAAACAGTATATAAGTCAAATCATCTCGCTTAAAATCCCTTTTCAGGTAAAAATAATTTGAAGCTATTTTTCCAAATTTTTCAACAGAAGTTCAGTGAAGTTTAGAGTAAAAGTGATGAAAATCATAAATAGCCCCTCGGGAAAAACATGTATAAAAAATCGCCCCTCGGCATCACTCAGAATCAGCCCCTCGGGCAACCTTACAATCACTCGTAATCAGCCCCTCGGGCACAACATGAATCAAGAACAGCCCCTCTAGCAACATCATATCACTCACTCAGGATACCCGCGCTCATTGGGGGTGTACAGACTCCGGAGAAGCTCCCACAGCCCAAGCGCTATAACAAGACACCTCATGGCATAAATCAATCAGGCCCTCGGCCTCATAACAAGCCACCTCGTGGCATAAATCAATCAAGCCCGCGGCCTCACAAAAATCATGAATCAATAACAACATGCTGCGGCGTGCAACCCAATCCCATAATATCCTCACAAAACAGGCCCTCGACCTCACTCAGTTAGAAACCTCTCAAGCCACTCGGGCTATCAGTAAAACATGGTGCTCAACCCAAAATATCATTTTATGCATCAAAACGGAGTAATAAAGACTGAGTTATAAAATCAGTAAACACGGTATGACTGAGTATAAATCTTAAATAAAAAAAAGTGAGGAAATAGTAGTAAAATCCCCTAAGGGTCCAAATATCTTGGCACGAGGTCAGAACATGGAATTTAGCCCAAAGCATAGTGATATTTTCTAAAACACAAAATATCATATAGTTTCCAGTCAAATACGCAACTTAATAGTTGCTACGGGACGGACTAAGTCACAAATCCCCAACGATGCACGCCCCACGCTCGTCATCTAGCATGTGCGCCACTTCAAAATATGAAACGCTGTGAAATTCGGGGTTTCATACCCTCAGGACAAGATTTACAATCATTACTTACCTCGATCCGAATGAGAATCTACTCCGCGATGCCCTTGCCGATCGACTCGGCCTCAAATCGTCCCGAATCTCTTCAAAATCAGATTCATAATATCAATATACGTTAAAGGAACAAAACCCATGCGAAAATAATCAAATTACATCAAAAATCTCGAAATTGGCCAAACCCGACCCTTGGATCCACGTCTCGAAATCCGATAAAAATCACTTGTGATGACCCTTTTGGGTCATCCCGTATGTTCTGACTAATTTGGTGTTCCAAGGTCGTGAAAAAATCCTTCTATCTCACCTCGATTTGCATGCACAGCCCGGGCGTGTAGCCGGGAAGCCTTTATGTGAAAAACTGATAAAAATGAAAATTTTGCATTGGAAATTATAATAAAGTTGACTTCAGTCAACGTTTTTGGTAAACGGACTCGGACCCCATGATTTGACGGTCCTGGAGGGTCCATAGAAAAACATGGCACTTAGGCGTATGCTCGAAATCAAATTCCGAGGTCCCAAGCCCGAGAAATGAATATTTTAAAGAAAATTATTTTCTGAAAAATATAAAAGTTTTTGAAAATGAAATTTGAGATGAAACCTGTGATATCAGGCCCACATTATGATTCCGAAGCCCAGTACAGGTTCTTTATGATTTATATGTGTTATCTGTGAAATTTGGTAAGAAACGAACTTAAATTGACGTGATTCGGACCTTAAATGAAAAACTTAATGTTTGTAGAAGTTTGAAGATTTTTCATGGACTTTTAGTTTAATTCATCGTGCTAGTGTTGTTCTATGTGGTTTGAAACCTCGAGCGAGTCCGTGTTGGGTTATATGACTTGCATGTGTGATTGGACGGGGTCCCGGGGGCCTCGGGTACGTTTAGGATGCTCATCGGGTGTTAACACTTGGGAGACAGCTGAGCTATTGCTGGTTTCTGGTGTCTCGCACCTGTGATGGACCTTCCGCAGGTGCAGACACACAGGTGCGTCGAGGAGCTCGCAGGTTCAGACTTAGCCCAATCCCCCAATCCTCGCAGATGCGGTGTGTTTTCCGCAGATGCAGAGCCGCGGGTGCCATTTGACCGCAGGTGCGACCCCAGGCTTTTTAGTGGGTTTTCGCACCTGCGATGGTATTTCCGCAGGTGCGGTCCCAGGGTCATAGGTGCGGAATTGCTGGGCAATTATATCAGATCCGAGTGTTTATGTTATTTTCACCATTTTCGAATTGGAGAGCTCGGGAGAGGCGATTTTGGAGACTTTTGCACCTGGGTAACTTGGGTAAGTGATTTTCTATCCATTATAGACCAATTTCCATGATTCCAATATTAAATCCAACCTTTAATTTCGAAAATTTTGGGTAGAAAATGGGATAAACTTCATAGACCAAATGTATTGGTAAAAAAGATTTTCGCACATAAGCCAGTTTTTCACAACTCAGCCAGTCACGTGGACACAGGAAAATGCGACATCTGGATGTGATTCTTTGAAGAGGTACGGAACAAAGAGGCACAATTCAGTAAACCCTCGAACTTATCAGCCATAGGAAACTCAACCTGATCCAAACAGGGGAGAGGCACGGTTAGAATTAATCTAGACAAAGCTACGGGTAGATTCAAAGACCCACAATTGATTACTCGAACGTTATGTAACCGTACCCCAATTACCGTTATCCTTTGTAACGCCTCATTAATGTCATAATTAGTCATTAATGAGCAACCATAGCAAGAGTTGTACGTTATAGGAATCTCCTATATAGGGGAGGGGAATACAGCTTGTAAAGACATTTGATTCTCGAATATAATTGACTTCGCTTTTCTATATTTCTTCAATATTGTTTTTATTCATTTTTCTCTATTTCCTTGATTATCTGTAACCCGTGTTCATCCTAAAATTAGCTTTAGTCAAAGGGTCTAATTCTTTGGTTAAACAAATTGGTTCCGCTACCGGGAATCGGATAATCTTTGTTTGCTGTACAAGTGATATCCTCTGAACTATGTCAAACTCCAATGACAACAACCAGCAAAGGAGTGGAACCCCAGTTCCATCGCCTTCAGGAACCCCACGTGGTTCAAGGGAACAATCCCCAGAAAGATCCAATAACAACAATGGTGATAATGATCAAACTGTGGAACAAGGTCGTGTAAAGCAAATGATTGCAGAGTATATGAGCCAAGCTTTGCAATTATTTGTGAGAGGATTACTGGCAGCGTTACCTACACCGCCGACGCCACCCCCCAATAATACCATCACCATGGAAAATCATCAATCTGGGTTGGAAAACTTAGGAAGAAGAGATACTCCTAATGAATCTCTCGAACGAGACCAGGTATATCTAATAACTCAGAATTACAAAATTTACTACTAACCATGCAGAAACAGATGAAGGAGCAGAACGATCACATCGAACAAATTCCTAGAGTACCACCTATCATCAAAGACATTGATTTTGATAGGTATCCTCAACAACCTTGGAAGCCAAGTGCAGCACCCTTGCCTATACCCAAGAATTTTAAAATGCCTAACGTTCCCAAATATGATGGAACAACTTACCCACGTGACCATGTGACTACTTTCACTACTGGGGTAAAAGGCAACGACTTAACAAAAAAGGAGATTGAATTAGTCCTTGTAAAAAAATTTTTGGAAACACTTACCAAAGGGGCCCTAACCTGGTATTCTCTTCTCCCTGAAAATTCTATTGACTCTTTTGCTGAGCTTGCAGATTGGTTTATAAAAGCACACTCCGATGCACAAAAATTTGAGAAGAGAATGGAAGACATATTCAGAATAAAACAAGGGGACACAGAACTACTTCGTGAGTTTGTAGACAGGTTTCAACGAGAAAGAATGCAGTTACCCAGGGTGCCTGATAATTGGGCAGCCATGGCATTTGCAAGCAACCTAAACGATAAAAGCTCAGAAGCCACGAGACGACTTAAGGAAATTCTAAGACCATTCCCCGCTACAACATGGAATGATGTATATAATAGGTATAGTACTAAACTTAGAATAGAAGAAGATATCAAGAGATGAAGATCATTCCAGATCCAGACGTCCTGAATCAAATAGAAGATCAAGTAAAAACAGGTACGATCCTTACTTAGGACCCTCGGAACACGATATTCGCCCCAGGTTCGAAAACACTAGGTCGGACTATAGACCACAAGGAAGAGACATAGTCTCATCCTCGTCTAGATCCAGAAAAGATCGAGATGAACGACCTAGAGGTAATACTCAAATTGGGGATCATACCTTTAATTTAAGTACTATTGAAATTGTCTCAATATTGAGGAATATGGGAGACAAGGTTAAGTGGCCCAAAGAGATGCAGTCAAATCCAAGTAGAAGGAACCCAGATCACTGGTGTGAATTCCACAACGATCATGGGCACAAAACTGCGGATTGCAGATTTTTACTAGGTGAAGGAGAAAATTTATTGAAACAGGGCTATTTAATAGAATTGTTAAGTGATAAAGGTAAACAAGCATATATGAGGAACAGTCAGGAGCCCTCGAAGCCTCCTTCTCCAAAATGAACCGTCAACGTGATACACAGAGGTGAAGAAGTAAACGGAGTGATCTGCAAAACAACCACAAAGTTCATAATTACACATGGAAAACGGGCTTGTGAAAATATGGAAGAAGACGATATAACCTTCGATGATGCAGATATCGGCGGATTAATGCTTCCGCACATCGATGCTCTGGTAATATCTTTACTTATTCATGACACTAACGTAAAAAGAGTATTGATTGATCCAGGCAGTTCAGTCAATATCATTTTTCTAAGAGTCGTGGAAGAAATGCTACTGGGGAATCAAGTAATCCCAAGGGAACGATCCATATCAGGGTTTGATAACTCTACGGTTATAACAAAAGGAAAAATTGAGCTTAACACTTATGCTGAGGGGGTGATCAAAATTACCTGGTTCCAAGTCATCGATACTGACATGGCTTATAACGTGATCGTGGGAAGGCTATGGATCCACGACAAGAAAGCGATACCCTCCATGTTGCATCAGGTAATTAAATTCCCATCTGAATGGAGGATTCAACAAATCAAAGGCGATCAGCAGACATCAAGAAATACAAACTCTGTGGTACACTACAATAAGAAAATAAAGGTGGAAGAATTACGAGATAAGGGAATCTCCCAAGCAGGTAACGCCGCCCAAACAGGCATGGAAGAAATTACTACCCAAATAGGTACAGAAGGTATTATTGTTGAAACATGTATGAAAGAAAATACTTACAAGAAGGAGAATCAAGTTACCACGGAAGGTGTACTATACCGCACAGATGTAGATTCCAGATCGTACGTCATTCATGAATCGGAGGAAAATGAGCACATCAAAACAACTACGAAGGATCTCGAAGTTGTTCCATTATCTGAACAAAAGCCTGAGCAGAAAGTGTATATAGGCACGAGGCTGGGTCCCGCTCGAAGAGGTAAGTTAATTGATTATTTAAAGGCTAACGCAGAGTGCTTTGCATGGTCCCACACAGTATGACAGGCATCCCACCAGAAGTAATGACTCATAAAATAAATGAAGATCTATCATTCGTACCTGTATAGCAGAAGAAAAGAAAGCAAGGACCATTGCAGAACCAAGTGATCGACGAAGAGGTACAAAAACTCTTGAAGATTGGTTCGATACGAGAGGTAACGTACCCTAACTAGCTTGCAAACACGGTGGTAGTACCTAAAAAGAATGGCAAGCTGAGAGTATGCATATATTATACTGACTTAAATAAAGCATGCACCAAAAATTCGTTCCCATTTCCACATATAGATCAAATGATTGATGCCACAGCAGGTCATGAATTATTTAGCTTCTTATATGCGTATTCTGGTTATAATCATATTAAAATGAATCCCTCAGATGAGTAAAAACTTCCTTCATTACAAACAGGGGGACTTACTGTTATAAAGTTATGCCTTTTGGCTTGAAAAACGCTGGAGCCACCTATCAAAGGTTAGAGACTAAAATGTTCCAAGTGCATCTTGGAAAGACGATGGAAGTCTATATTGATGATATGTTGGTAAAATCAACACAAGCACAAGACCATTTCCAGCATCTCTCTACTGCTTTCGATATGTTATGCAGGTATAATATGAAGCTAAATCCAGAGAAATGCGCTTTTGGAGTGCAATCAGGTAAATTTTTGGGTTTCCTTGTATCTAACAGAGGAATAGAGGTAAATCCCGCTCAAATTAAAGCTATAGAGGAAATACCTAATATTTTAACAAATAAAAAGGAAGTTCGAAGACTAACAGGGAGAATAGAAGATTTAGGAAGATTTATTTCTAAGTCTTCCGAAAAAAGTTTTAAATTCTTCTCAGTTCTCAAAAAGCAGAATCAGTTCGAATGGACTGAAAAATGTCAGCAAGCCCTCAAGAATCTAAAGATTTATCTATTGAAACCACCACTTCTTTCAAAGCCAAAAGAAGGGGAAAGATTGTAAATCTACCTGGTTGTCTCATAAATTGCTGTAAGTGCAGTACTGGTAAGAGAAGAAAAAGGTAAACAATCACCTATCTATTATATAAGTAAAACTTTGCTAGATGCTGAGACTAGATATCCACATCTGAAAAAGTTAGCCTTAGCTTTAATAATGGCATCTAGAAAATTACGACCATATTTTCAATGCCACCCAATCACTGTTGTGACCTCATATTTTTTAAGAAATATTCTTCATAAACAGGAATTGTCAGGAAGATTAGCCAAGCGGGCCATATAATTAAGTGAGCATGAAATAATCTATCAGCCTAGGACTGCAATTAAGTCTCAAATACTAGCTGATTTTGTTGATGACTTTAGTAATAACATTGTACCTGAAGTAGAAAAATAGTTACAACTCTTTGACGGTGCTAATCTAGGCCTATGGACCTTATTTACCGATGGTTCTTCAAATATAAAAGGTGCCGGCTTGGGCATAGTCTTAATATCACCCACAGGTGAAAAGACACGATATCAAGTGTTATCCTATAACTAACAATGAATCAGAGTACGAAGCTATTATTGCAGGGCTTGAACTCGCACGGGAGCTCTCAATCGAGAAACTTATGATCAACAACGACTCCTAACTGGTAGTAAATTAGATACAGGGGACTTACATCGCTCGAGAGACTAGAATGCAATAGTATCTTGAAAAAGCACGAGAGCTCGTGAGACAATTAAAAACATGGAAGGTAATGAAAATACCTAGAGAGGAAAATGCAGAAGAAGATGCATTAGCTAACCTCGCAGCAGTCACGGAAGTAACGAACAAAGACAATGCAATTGTCGTCCAACTATTTCATTCAATAATAGACCAGGACAGGAATGAGGTAACTTTCAACAACTTAACCTGGGACTGGAGAAACAAAATTCTTAATTTTTTGCAGAATGGCAACGTACCTGAAGACAGGAAAGCAGCTCAAGCAATTCGCTTGCAATGCTGCACGGTACTGCCTTATTCGCAACTCGCTTTATCGTAAGATGTTTAGAGGACCCCTAGCTAAATTCCTCGGACCTAACCAAACAAAATTTGTGATGAAAGAAGTCCACAAACGACACTGTGGAAATCACTCAGGGGCAAGATCCTTAGTGAAAACCCTAATCAGAGCTGGATATTATTGGCCTAAGATGGAAGAAGAAGCCGAGAACTTTGTATCCAAATGTGTCAGGTGCCAAAGATTTTCCAATAACATGCATCGACCAGCGAATTATTGCATCCAATAATATCCCCATGGCCTTTCATGAAGTGGGGCATGGAAATAGTGGGACCTCTTCCCACAACTAAAGGACAGGTACGATTTTTACTCGTGTTAACTGACTATTTTACAAAATAGGTAGAGGCAGAAGAGTTCAAACAAGTGCGAGAAAAGGAAGTTAAAAACTTCTTATGGTGAAAAATAATATGCCACTTTGGAATACCAAAGGAAATCATGTGCGATGATGGACCACAATTCATAGGCTCGCAAATCACAGAATTCTTCGAAAGTTGGCAAATCAAGCGGATCACTTCAACGCCGTACCACCCCATGGCTAATGGTTAAGCTAAAGCAATGAATAAGGTCATCATCAACAATCTAAAGAAGCGGCTGGATAAAGCCAAAGGAAATTGTCCTAATGAGTTACCAGTGGTACTATGGGCATACAGAACAACTTCAAAAATATCCACGGGAGAAACTCCGTTCGCACTTGTTTATGGATCAGAAGCCTTAATACCTGTGTAGATTGGCAAACCAAGCATAAGGTTCTCAACAGCCATGGAGGGAGAAAACGACGACGAATTGAGGACCAACTTGAACCTGCTCGAACTACGGAGAGAAGCATCATTGATACGGATGGCAGCTCAAAAACAAACCATAGAGCGTTATTACAACCGTAAAGCTCATCTCAGGTACTTCAAGATTGGGGAATTCGTCCTCAAAAAAGTCTATCAATCAACGAAAGAAGCAGGTGCAGGAAAGCTAAATCCAAACTGGGAAGGACCTTACAAAATCCGAGGCAGAGCTGGGAAAGGCGCCTATGAGTTGGAAGCTATGGACGACAGAGTTCTACCAACAAGCTGGAAGGCCATCCACCTAAAGAAGTATTACTTCTAAGGAAAAGAATAACCCCCGTCAGGTATCAAACGTTCGATTTTATTTTGAACATATAAAAATTTGACTAACTTTTTTAGATGATAGGCATAAAGCTAACCCATCACCAGATGATGATATTAGACCTGCAAAGACGCGAGGAAATAACACAATTCCCAGTCTACGGTTACACTTTCTGATGGACGTTTTAAAGGGTTAAGCAGTCATCATCTAAAAAACTATATACCTTCGATTCCGGAATATTTTTCCTTTTCAGGAAAAGTACCGCAAGGAATGACTAATCAAGTGCTCGAGATTTCATTCTTCAAAGCTCAAACACTTGGGGGACTATACAGTATTAAAGGCTAAGATGAAGTAAAGAAGACTATCAAAAAGTCAAAAGATCGAGCCTGAAAGCCCATCTACCTAACAAGACAAGTGATAAGAGCAGAATTGAAAGAAATCAAAAGAGTCATCCAAATACAAAGCCTAATGCAAAAAGCAAAAAACTTTGAACATGTTCAGGTTAAAAGGCAAAACATTAGTCACGAGAAAGAAATGTACATCTTTATACTTATTCAAAGCTGTTGTAACAAAAACAGTTAGGGGTAAAAGATCATCATCAATGTACTCATTCAAAAAACTGTTATCAAATAAACTAATTATGGATGAAAGATCTAAATCCTTGTATTTGTTCAAGAAACTGTTATCAAATAAAAATAGTTGCAAATAAGAAAACATTTCCCCCGTACTTATTAGAAAACTGTTCCCAAAACAGTTGCGGGTAAAAACCCCAATATTTATAAAAATTGTTACCAGTAAAAAACAGTTGTTTCCTTGTATTAATATCGAAAAACTGTTACCTATGAAAAACAATTACGAAATACAAGAGTATATCAAATCTGTTAAACAAAAATAGTTGCAAACATGAGTTTTAGATGATAACCAAAAACATGTAAAATGTCATGGAAGTTCAAACAAAAAACTTTCCTTGGAAACATTCTTAAACATGTGTAAAATTCCTANGCTACTACAAAAAGGCACACGTTTAATATGACACGGTGCCTATTACAAAAAGGTACGAGTAATCTAAAGCATTCTACATGCAAAACTTAGAGGTAAAACTAAAACCTCGAAAAATGAAGCATGCAAAAAACTTAAATAGTGAAAAAAAAACTCAACAAAAGTCATATTAGCATTAATATATTAAACGGCTAAGCAAAAAACTAAGTATTAACTTATACTTAGCCGTATGGAATTTTTATATATATAAATTGAGATGCCCCTAAGTCATTTGGGGACTTTAAATAAATCCAAATTTACCCTCAATGGGACTGGGGGTAACGACCAATTGGGACAAAGAAAAAACAATGGGGGATGAACCAACTAAACTTCTTCAAAGAGAGGGGTTGACTTCACTGGCAGAAGGAGCGGGAGAAACTAGGGATGAAGAGGCATGAGCGACTGGAGTCTCAACATCAGGTGAAGAAAGGTTATGACCTTTTTGAGCCTTCTCCATGGCTTCCTTAGTTTTAGCTATTTCAGCACTAAGGTCGAAACCCTCTTAACTCATTTCCATCAATGTGTCAAGGCGAGAATTCATGTACGCCCAGATCACATTGACATCAGCCACCTCTTCAAGATATTCATAATCCTTTGCCCATACTTGAAACTCAGCTCTCAATCCTTCCTTCTCCGCTTTCGCAGCTTCATGGGCGGCCTGTAACAGTACAATCGACTCCTCTAGAGTTTGAGCTTTTTCTAAAGCCTTACAAAAGTCCTCTTGAGTACTAGTGAGTGATTGCACGAGCTCGCCTGAGTATTCCTCCTTCTGCCCCAGCAAGTTTTTCAAGTCTCTAATCCTCTCTGAGGCACGGGACAGCTGCTCAACGAACGAAAAATCCAGAACACTCTTGTCTTTATCATGCTGACTGGAAGAAGCCTTCTTTACTGCCAGTTTTGCTGCCACGAGTCTCATCTGCTGCTTCAAGGTACTCCTTTCCTCTTCTAAAGCATCCATGTCAATCCTTAGGCTATCATACTGTGCTTTCCAATTATCAGCATCGGCCTGCAACTCTTTTGTCTCCTGGTCCGTGTTTGAAATCCTCTTCATAAGATCCATGCCCATAAGGTTAATCTACAAGAAATAAACCAGTCAGATATGGTAAATTTCATATACAAAAATGAAAGAGGATAACTTGCGTCATACCTTCAAAGAAGTATGCACGACCTTATTGGCCCATGTAAGAGCACCGTGGCTGGCTAGCTTGGATTTCTTAGAGGGACCTATCAAAGGCTTGAGCCACACTTCGCGCTCACCCATTTTCTTGAAAATATTCCCCTCAGCTGGAACCTCTATTACCACCTGCGGCATCTCTCTGCTGGAAGACCCTACTTCCCTAACGAAAGGCATGGAAGCAGGCAGAGATGAAACAACAACATGCACGGAGGGTTGAGGAGCTGGAGAAGCCACGGGCAAAGCAGCAGGAACAGAGGTTTGAAGAGTCGAGGAAGTTACAGGCAAAGCAACAACAAAAGCCGAAATAGCAAAAGGAACAGATGAGACAACTTCTCTCAAAGAAGCAGGAAAGACAACAACCAAAGGGACATGTAACGACCAGGCCGGTCGTTCTGTGAGATTTACCCCGTTTCCCCTATTTCTGAATTTGTTATATATTGCTATCCTATTTTTGATGTGTTGGATCAGTTGGTTTGGGTACGGAATGGTTATGGTGGGAATTTAGGCATTTAGCCTTTTAAAATAGCCTAATAGTTGAGAAAGTCAACTGAGAGTTGACTTATTGGTAAATAACCTTGGAATGCGGATTTTATGGCTCGGATAGCTTCGTTAGGTGATTTGGGACTTAAGAGTTTGTTCATAATATTTTTGTGATGTCCGGTGTAGAATTAGGCTTGAATTGACGAAAGTTAGTTTTTGGCGATTTCTGGTCGGCAGTGGAAAATAGGTTATCGGGGTCGGAATGGAATTCCGAAAGTTGGAGCAGGTTTGTAATGTCATTTTGGATATGTCTGCAAAATTTCAGGTCAATCAGAGGTGTTTTGGTTGGTTTCGGCGTAGTTGGCGAAATTTGGAAATTTCAAAGTTCTTAGGCTTGAATTTGATGTAAATTTGGTGTTTTCGTGTTGTTTTTGGTGTTTCGAAGGCCCATCAAAGTTGAAATAATGCTATGGGGTGTGTTGGTATGTTTGGTTGGGGACCTGAGGGGCTCGGTATTAATTTCGGATGGTTGGCGGGAAGTTTGGAATGACTTTGATGAATTTGCTGTTGCTGGTGTTTTCACACCTGCGAAAAGGGAGCTGCAGGTGCGGTTCCGTAGAAGCGGACTGGGCTCCGCAGGTGCGAATTTTGGTTGAGTGGGGAGTGGTCCGCAGGTGCGAGGAGTTTTTCGCACCTACGATGTCGCTGGTGCGGAAGGAGCATCGCACCTGCGAAGCTGCAGGTGTGGAGAAATGGTCGCAGGTGCGGGATTGGCCCGTTAAGTGAGTTTCCGTAGGTGTGCACCTGGGACCGTAGGTGCGGGTCCGCAGGTGCGGCTAAAGGTCCACAGGAGCAGAAATGACTGGGCAGAACAGTATAAAAGGGGTCCTCCGCGAGAATTTCTTATTTTTCATCAATTTGCATGCAGGAGGAGTCATTTGAAGGTAATTTAGAGATAGAAATTAAAGATTCTTCAGCAAAGGTAAGTTCTTTGGTTGCTAATATTTAATTCCTATGCTATTTTTTTCGGATTAGGCTTGAAAATTTAAGGATTTGAGTAGGAAAAGGTTGGGAAGAAGGGGGTGGAGAATTGGAAACTTCTTTTAAGGTTTTGGATAGGCAATTGTGATCCGATTTTGATGATTTTGGTATGAGTAGAATCGTGGGAGGACGAGGGTTCTAGTGATATAAAAATTGTCGAATTCCGAGACGTGGGCTCGGGCTCGGGTTTGGCCGAATTTCGAGATTTTTGTGTTATTTGATAGTTTTCAATTGGGTTGTGTTCCTTGGTTATATATTGATGATGTTAAACTGGTTTTGGCTAGATTCGATGAAATCGGAAGCCAATTTGAGGGGCAAGAGCATTGCGCACTAGTGTCGCGGCCTGGTAGAGGTAAGTAATGGTTATAAATTTTGTCCTGAGGGTATGGAACCCCGGACTACATGTTTTCCCACTGATGTTAGACAGGCGCACATGTCAGATGATGAGTATGTGGCCCGTACTGAATTTTGGATTGGACTAGGTCCTCTTCGCGGAAACTAATGAATTGCATATTTACTCAAAACATTATTTTAAATTATGTTCTAAAGGTTTGTGAAATATTTGGGCTATAAGCCGTGTTTGGGACCTCGTGCCGATCTGTTTAGACCCTTTGAGGGCTTTTTACTGTTGTTTTCCTCAATAATTGTTGATGATTTTACTCAGTATCATTGTGCATACTATTTTATTTGAAACTCAGCCTGATTTACACTACATGAACATTAAAAATGATGTTTTTGGGTCGAGTAACCTGTTTTACTAATTCGCCCCAGGGGCTTTTCGAGTGGTTCCACCGAGTGTGGCCGAGGGCCAAGAGTGATGGTGAGGTGATGAGTGATATTAGCGCTTGGGCTGAAGGAGCCCCTCCGGAGTCTGTACACACCCCTAGTGAGCACACCGAGTACGAGTGATGAGTGATTTGGAGGCATGAGTGTCTGTGAGGTGCTGAGTGATTGTGAGGTGCTGAGGGATTGTGAGGCATGCCCTAAGGGCTTATGAAACATATTTTTCCCGAGGGGCTACTATGATTTTACTACATTCATTTGAATACCAATCCTTTGTTTTAAAATTGTTAAAAATGTGCGTTCTTTAAAGGACTTTTTATGAAGTTGACTTTTAAGACATGATGATTTCGTATATCTATGTTATACTATTGGAAAGTAAGGCTGTGTATATTGTGACTTGATGACATTGATTTTTATGTGTTTCCTTGCTACTTAGAATTGATTTACTCTCATTACTACTGAGTTGGCATACTCACATTACTCCCTGCACCTCTGTGTGCAGATTCAGGAGCAGATATCGAGCATTAGCCTTTATTTCGCAGCGGAACCGGATTGTGGGATATAGAGGTAGCTGTTCAGCGTTCGCAGCATCTCTGTTTTCCCTTCCTGTTGTACTTAGCTTTGATTCAGAGTTTTTGTATTATAATAGTTTATTTTGGCTTATTTCACGAGATTCTCATGACATGTTGGCTCCAGGTTTTGGGGGATGCAAGTACTGTATAAAATTGGCCTATTATATTAATAAATTTTCTATATATTTTTATGAAATGCTTGAAACTTAAATGGGATTTTCAAAAGAAATTGCGAACATGCGGTAGTCGGCTAGCCTAGTTCCACGAGAGGCACCATCACGGCCGGTTAGGATTTGGGGTCGTGACAGGGCATCGTCAGGAGCAAGATCAACACCTTCATGAATAGGGGAATGCGAAACATCATCAAGGACAAAGGGCTGAACAACAGACACGGAAGGCAAGGTCAAGGGCGTAAGCTCATCATCTGAAAGCACCTGCCTTCTCTGTGGCCTGTGTACTAAAGCACATTCTTCTTCTTCTACGAAACGAGACTCACCAATCTTCTTCATCGGGGAAGATGAACTAACAATAATTTCTTGGGCCTGAGCCAAAGACATCTTCGGGATAGATGAAGCAGACACCCCACGAGCACAGAACCCTATTAAAAGGGAAAAAGTTAAATGACAAAGAAAGAAGAGACTCGANTTCATGATTGCTAAGAGAAGAAGAAACAGATACGGTGTTAATAAAACATCTCAAGTCAAAATGAGGAAAAGTAAATAAATGTGAGCTAAAGCATACTCACGTGCACGATTCCACTTCTCAGGGAGGGAATATTTTCTTCACCCACTAAACCAACAGTGGGTACAACAACATACCGGAGGTACCAACCCCTATCCTTATCATCTCCAGCGGTTAGCAGCACTCTTTTGCTTCTAGCAGTCAGAATAAAAACCCCTTCACGAAATAAGGTAGGAGAGTAGATATGAATAAGATGGTTGAAATTAAAAGGAACCGAGGCTAAAGAAGCCAAACTCTTAAGACATGGGACAACTCGCCACACAAGCGGACCAACTTGTCCTAAGCAGATATTGAAAAAATGACAGAATTCAATTATGAGTGGGTCAACTGGGGGTCTAAACCCTAGAGTGAAAGGGTACGTATAAACAAAAGAATATCCCGTCTTGTAAGACGTTATTCTTTGATTACTATTCGGAATATAGACAGGGAAATCAGGCCTCCAAAAGCACTCCCTACAAACTAGTGAACTCTGAACCTCAGTTATAAGGGTTGGATACCTTTCGACACTTTCAAGGGAAGAAGATTGGTCTACAAGAACTTGACTATCCCTAGCAAAAACAAACTCAGCAGGGACAATTTCATCAACTCCGGGTTCACGAAGGCGTTCACCTCTACCTCTAGACAAAGATCGAGAAACCATAAACCTCGGAGAAACTAGAGATCTAGTGGAAGGAGAAGGAACTATCTGAGAAGAAGAGGAGCCCCTCGAAGGAGTGGATCCTAAACTTCTAAGTCTACCACCCCTCCGACTCCTAGTCGGAGCAAAAGATGGAGTTAAATTTTCAATATCTATTACTCCCTGAGGTTGGTTTGAAGAAGACATGTTTACAAAAGCAAGAAGAAAGTTCTTTACAAAAGACAAAGTTAGAAAAGTGTTTCGTAGAAGCAAAGAAAAGAAGAAAGGTATTTATACTTGGGGAAAACCATCAAACATGGGAAAAAATAAAAATGAAAAGTCATAATTGAAGATATCACTTCGGGACTGGCACAACCGCAAAAAGCACTAAACGGTGCCGAGTAAATGCAAAACCAATCCGAAAATAACACGTGGTATGAGCATTAAATGGAAGTGACAAACGACGCCTATGGTGCAGAGAAGGATACCATAATTTGAGGAAAAGCGGCAGCAAAATATTCCCGCCATAAATGAATATCCACTTACCAAATATTAATCGTTAAATATATGGTAAGTGGGGGGCTATCTGTATTGGTAATAAAGAGTTTCACACGTAAGCCAACTTTTGATAACTCAGCCAGTCACGTGGACATAGGAAAATGCGACAGCTGGATGTGATTCTTTGAAGAGGTACGGAAAAAGGCACGATTCAGTAAACCCTCGAGCTTATCAGCCACAAGAAACTTAACCTGATCAAAATAGGGGAGAGGCACGGTCAGAATGAATATAGACAAAGCTACGGACAGATTCAAAAACCCACAATTGATTACTCGAACGTGATGTAACCGTATCCTAATTACCGTTATCCTTTGTAACGCCTCATTATTATCAAAATTAGTCATTAATGAGAAATCATAGCAAGAGTTGTACGTTATAGGGATCTCCTATATAAGGGAGGGGAATACAACTTGTAAAGGCATCTGATTCTCGAATATAATTGACTTCGCTTTTCTATATTTATGCAATATTGTTTGTTATGCATTTTTCTCTATTTCCTTGATTATCTGATTCTTGAATCCTAAAAATAGCTTTAGTCAAAGGGTCTAATTCTTTGGTCAAACACCAAATTATTGAGTTTTGATTGGATTTTTGACCTCCGATTTGAGAGATTTTCATATACTTAGACTCGTGAGTGAATGGGTGTCCGAAAAATATAATTTTTACCCAATTCCGAGACATGGGCCCAGGGAACTTTTTGGAAGAATTTCCTAATTTCGCGTATTAGCTTCGGACTTATTAATTATTCTGTTTCCTTGTGATGATATTTACTCTATGCAATCGAATTGTCTAGATTTGGGCCACCCGAAGTTGGGTACTCGTGGCAAGAGCGTGGTATTGAGTTGATTAGCGCAGTCAAGGTAAGTATCTTGCCTAACCTTGTGTAGGGGAAACTAACCCTTAGGATTGAGTCTTCTATGTTGATTGTAGTCTGCGTACACGAGGTGACGAGTGTGTACTCGAACTTATTTGCAAATAGATTTCCCTTTAGGGATTTTAGGGTCCTTATGTTCCCCGTATATGAATTGAACTTGTTATATCTGAATTCCTGATTTCTAATCTCATCTCCTCTTGTTCGAGTTAGAAGTACTTGCCTAGCATTCCTTGTTTCTTATATGGTCTTAATTTACTTAAATGAAGACTTCGTTTTTCCAACCGTTATGTTATGCCTTCCTTCATGTGCTGCCTATTCACTGAGCATTGTTCAAACTGATTTTATTCGGTGAAGCTAATTCTAAGTGAGATTGGTTATAGATAATTCCCTTGCCGGGATGATTTGGTTTCTTGGTTGCGAACTTGAATGTATAGAATTGTTGCTATATTTGTCTTGTCTTCCCCTCGTTATGATGTTCTCTCTTTGTTCTTGGCATTCCTCTCAGTGGCTACTTCTTATGAGAGAGTTGTTACCACTTTTGTGATTTAAGTCTTTGTATTGATTTGCTCATCACACCTTACATTCGGTCTTGTTTGCTTTCGTGCCGGTTGTGGAAATATATATTGGTTCTGTCGCATTCTGGTTGTTTTTCTCAGAGGCTGCATTGCATATTTAAATTGGGACTACAGATAGAGATCCGGGAGCTTTCCCCCTGTACTGCATCACATATTTAAATTGGGACTAGGGACAGAGATCCGAGAGCTTTCCCCCTATACTGCATCACATATTTAAATTGGGACTACGGAAGAGATCCAGGAGCTTTCCCCCTATACTGCATCACATATTTAAATTGGTACTACAGACAGAGATCCGGGAGCTTTCCCCCTATACTGAATAACATATTTAAATTGGGTCTATGGACAGAGATCCAGGAGCTTTCCCCCTGTACTGCATTGCATGACAAACTTTGAGTGGCGGCTGAGTTCCGGTAGTTTTATGATTGAGGAGATTTGAATCGAATGATACAAATATATATATTGAAAAGTATAGTTGAAAAGCAATTATCTCCGGGGAAAGTTAAGTCTAAAGTACTTCTTTTCGAAAGTATATTTGAAAAACGTTTGTCTTGCAGAATGATGATATTTGAAAGAGCAGTACTTGGGAAAATATATTTTGAACATCACGTATTTTGATGATATTTGAAAGAGAAGTACTTGGGAAAATATATTTTGAACATCACGTGTTTTGATGATTTTGAAAGAGCAGTACTTGAGAAAATATATTTTGAACATCACGTGTTTTGATGATATTTGAAAGAGCAGTACTTGGGAAAATATATTTTAAACATCACGTGTTTTGATGATGTTTGAAAGAGCTATACTTGGGAAAATATATTTTGAACATCAAGTATTTTGATGATACTTGAAAGAGCAGTATTTAGGAAAGTGTATTTGAACACCCCGTATTTGAAGAGTATGTTATAAAGATTTCTCTTTATAAAAATATATAAATATATAAATATACATTCAGAGAAAGTATGTTTCCAAGAAGAAATTTCTCTATTCCGAAATGATTATATCTTTAAGGTTTTCAAAATGAACTCACGGTTTAAAGGTATTCACTCGAAAGTTTGACTTGTTTTATTGAGTCATTGACTAAGGCCTGAAGTGAATAAATTGATGTAGTGCTCAGTTGCTTGTGTTTTTGTTGGGTTGTAGTTCCTTCCATTTGGATTGCATCCTTTCCATTGTCCTTGTGTATTTCTATTATGCTTTCTATTGATCGTGATTATTGAATTTTTCTTATGTATTATTCGATCGTATCGTTAATTACATTGAGAAATCTTTAGATAGATATTTTGGTTCGGTCATTTATACATCTTGCCTTTTTACTTATTAGACCGGTGGTGTCTTGATACTTACTGGGCACCGCTGTGGTGTGCTCATACTACACTTCTGCACATTTTTGTGTGCAGCTTCAGGTTATGGTTGTTGGTAGCTGCGCAGATCGTTGCTGAGGAGACTCAAGGTAACCTGCTGCTGCGTTCGCAGGCTTTGACGTCATCTTCCTGTTTTATTTCTATTCAACTGTACTTACTTATTCCTAGACAGTTGTACGTAGATTTGATAGAACGATCTCGTAGAGCTTATGACTTGTATTTACCGGGTTTTGGGAAATTGTAAACTCTGTCAATAATTTTATTTCGAAATTTTTAGAATTCCTTTATTATTGATGTTGTTCAGTGTAAATGTTAGGGTTACCTAGTCCTTAAGACTAGGTGCCATCACGATACCCAACAGAGGGAAATTTGGGTCGTGAAAATTTGGTATCAGAGTTATAGGTTCATAGGTGCTACGAGTCATAAGCGGGTTTGGTAAAGTCTTGCAGATCAGTACGGAGACGTCTGTACTTATCTTCTGGAGGCTACGAGACTATCAGGACATTTCACTTCCTACATTCCTATCGTGCGAGTTCATTGATCTTGAAGTGTGACATTATCGTCCTATTCTCTCACTGATGGTGAGGACACGAGCAGCGGTTCCGAATAATGTTACCCCGAAGCAAATGTCACAAAGGTCAGAGGCAGAGGCCAACGAGGAGCACGTGTCGCAGTTAAGATTCCTACCAGAGCAGCCGTTGAGGAGTCGACAGTAGTACTAGTTAGGGGACAGGTACTGGGGGTGCCTTTTGCTACCCCGGACTTCAGAAGACTGGAGCGCAGTTTTGAGTACAACTGGTACATCGGCTCAGGCAGGGTTGATTCTAGTGAACCATTTGCTTAACATATCAGGGGAGGAGTTCAGACTCCCACCATCTACACTCCAGAGCAGTGAGATCATATTGGTCAAGTTCCAGTTGTCATGGAAGCACAACATGTGGTTTCAGTTCAGCCCGTGGTTAGGAAAGCAACATCGGAGGTAGAGCACCTTGGGATTTAGAGGCACTGGAAGTACCACCCTTCTATCTTTCAGTGGATTGGCGGCGGGTAATGCCTAGGGTTTTCTGGAGGAATGTCACCATATTCTTCGTACTTCGGGTATTATGGAGACGAGCGGGATTGCTTTTGTCTCGTCTCAGGTCCAGAGTAGTGGATTGATCAGTGGTGGCGGCATATGAGTTGGGGTAGCCTGGCCGAGTTAGCTTTACTAGCATGGATTCAGTTTCAGAGATTTTTTGAGGAAAGTTGCACCTCAGTTCCGCCGGTATGTACAACGCACGAAGTTTGAGGAGTTGCGTCAGGGTTCTATGTCACCATTGGAGTACGCCGTCAGATTCAATGAGTTGGCCAGATATACACCTCACTTAGTTGCTTCAGTTAGGAGGCGACTCCGTAGATTCAATGAGGAACTCAGGCACGATAGAGAATCTTGGGTAAACCAGTTTAGTTGCATTACCAACTTCGCATGGGAGTGTTTTAGATATTCATGGGTCTCAGAGGATCTGTATCGTATGTCTTCCACAGCCACATCAGCAGAGAGATTATTTTCAGTGTAGATATGTTAGCCACAGGGTGAGAGATTGTTCTAGGATTCAGGTAGGAGAGTTATAGCAGGGTGTTCAGGGGGATAGAAGGCGCCTAAGAGGGGGAGGCTCGACCCGTTGATGTGTTGCATATAGTAGGCTAGAGGCCGTCGTATCAGATATCATCACCCAGGTATGGCTGATGTGCTAAAGTGGGGTACCATTGTATTTCACTGTAGTCCTGTTGTTCAGGACGAGTTCCCATTATTTTTTGTCTCATTTATGAGTGAGTTTCACGTATTGCACTCTATTTTTGTGCTTGCTCCTGTTGGGAGATTCTATGAGTAGTAGCCGTGTCTATCATTGCTTTATTCATCCTTGCTAGTGGTGAAACTGGAAGGGAGTCCATGTCGTCCTTCTTGGTAAGATTTATGTGATTCTCCTGAGTATTTTGTTTTCGATCTATGATTTGGTACTCCATTGAGATGTGAGTAAGTGAGCGCTATGATTTTGTTAGACGAGACGAATTAGCGGGAGATCTCTATTGGTATGATATATATTCGACATGTGTCATAGAGTTGAGGGCGAGGCCCTCGTGATTCCTTGTGATTTGATATGTTTGGACCGGGCTGAGTACCGCAGTGGAGTTGTTATCAGGATGGCATCCTTGTGATTTGTTCATATGCTTTGCTTCTCTCTTGTTATATTGCTTTTGGTAAGTCGGTATCGATAAAGAGTTATGCCTATGGGCTGGTTTGATAGTACCTTTATAGATGCTTCTATCTTTCCTACTCAGCCATTTCGTTATGTGCTTCTTTAGTTCAATTTGTTGGATGTGTGCCCGGTGGTGTTAGCTGTGACTCGGTGATTCGGATGTCTACTGATGAGGTCTTCATGTTTATTACATCATTATCGGTATTATGGTATTTGGAAACAGAGAGTTCTTCAATATGTGGGACTAACTACCAATGTTGAGTTGATTTCGGGCAGTTATGGTGATCAAAAGTGCTATTGAGCCTAGGTGTGATGTGCTATGTTGTGTGGCCGTGCCTTATGGGCGTAGACCTGAGTTGATGCAGCTGGTTGAAGCTAATGCCGGATATGGATTCAGAATCGGGTCTTTTGGAAATAAGTAGAAAGTGAGAAATTGAGGTATGAGTCTTATCGATGATGGTGAGAAGGCTATATGGTAGTTGAGATGGTTTCATCAAGCTTATGTAGGTTGGGGTGACGTGGATCACCCTTGGGTGTGTGTTGGAAATGCGCAATTAGTGATTGGATGAGTTCAAAGTAAACCTTAGCACGTTTGAGGACGAACGTTTGTTTAAGAAGGGAGATTGTGATGACCCCTAAGGGTCATCCCGTATATTCTATTTAATTCTGTGTTCCGAGGTCGTGAAAACCTCTTTCTATCTCACCTCGATTTTCGTGCGCAGCCCGGACGTGTAACCGGGAAGCCTTTATGTGAAAAACTGATAAAAATGAAAAAATTTCATTAGAAATTTGAATAAAGTTGACTTCAGTTAAAGTTTTTGGTAAACGGACACGGACCCGTGATTTGACGGTCCCGGAGGGTCCGTAGAAAAATATGGGACTTGAGTGTATGCCCGGAATCGAATTCCGAGGTCTCAAGCCCGAAAAATGAATTTTTTAAAGAAAATTGTTTTTTAAAAAAATATAAAGGTTTTTGAAAATGAAATTTGAGGTGAAACCTGTGATATCGGGCCCGTATTATGATTCCGAAGCCCGGTACAGGTTCGTTATGATTTATATGTGTTATCTATGAAATTTGGTAAGAAACGGACTTAAATTGACGTGATTCGGATCTTAAATGCAAAACTTAATGTTTGTAGAAGTTTGAAGAATTTTCATGGACTTTTAGTTTAATTCATCGTGTTAGTGTTGTTCTATGTGGTTTGAAACCTCGAGCGAGTCCGTGTTAGGTTATATGGCTTGTGTGTGTAATTGGACGGGGTCCAGGGGGCCTCGGGTACATTTAGGATGCTCATCGGGTGTTAATAGCACTTGGGAGACAGCTGAACCATTGCTGGTTCTGTTGTCTCGCACCTGCGATAGACCTTCCGCAGGTGCAGACACGCAGGTGCGTCGAGGAGCTCGCAAGTGCGGACTTAGCTCAATCCCCCAATCCTCGTAGGAGCGGTGTGTTTTCCGCAGATGCGGAGCCGCGGGTGCGTCCATTTGACCGTTGGTGCGACCCCAGGCTTTTTAGTAGGTTTTGGCACCTGCGATGGTATTTTCGCAGGTGCGGGACCGCAGGTGCAATCCCAGGGGCACAGGTGCAGAATTGCTGGGCAATTATATCAGATCCAAGGGCTTATGTTATTTTCATCATTTTCGAATTGGAGAGCCCGGGAGAGGCGATTTTGGAGAATTTTGCACCTGGGTAACTTGGGTAAGTGATTTTCTATCCATTATAGACCAATTTCCATGATTCCAATCTTAAATACAACCTTTAATTTCGAAAATTTTAGGTAGAAAATGGGATAAACTTCATAGACCAAATTATTGAGTTTTGATTGGGGTTTTAACCTCCGATTTGAGAGATTTTTATATGTATAGACTCGTGAGTGAATGGGTATCTGGAAAATATAATTTTTACCCGATTCCGAGACGTGGGTTTAGGGAACTTTTTGGACGAATTTCTTAATTTTGCGTATTAGCTTCGGACTTATTAATTATTCTGTTTCCTTGTGATGATATTTACTCTACGCAATCGAATTGTCTAGATTTGGGCCACCTGGAGTTGGGTACTCGTGGCAAGAGCGTGGTATTGAGTTGATTAGCGTAGTCAAGGTAAGTATCTTATCTAACCTTGTGTGGGGGAAACTACCCCTTAGGATTGAGTCTTCTATGTTGATTGTAATCCGCGTACGCGAGGTGACGAGTGTGTACTCAAACTTATTTTCAAATAGATTGCCCTTTAGGGATTTTAGGGTCCTTATGTTCCCCGTGTATGAATTGAACCTGTTATATCTGAATTCCTGATTTCTAATCTCATCTCCTCCTGTTAAAGTTAGAAGTACTTGCCTAGCATTCCTTGTTTCTTATATGATCTTAATTGACTTAAATGAAGACTTTGTTTTTCCTACCGTTATGCTATGCCTTCCTTCATATGCTGCCTATTCACTGAGCATTGTTCAAACTGATTTTATTCGGTGAAGCTAATTCTAAGTGAGATTGGTTATAGCTAATTCCCTTGCCGGGATGATTTGGTTTCTTGGTTGCGAACTTGAATGTATAGAATTGTTTCTATATTTTTCTTGTCTTCCCCTCGTTATGATGTTCTCTCTTTGTGCTTGGCATTCCTCTCAGTGGCTACTTCTTATGAGAGAGTTGTTCCACTTTTGTGATTTAAGTCTTTGTATTGATTTGCTCATCACACCTTACATTCGGTCTTGTTTGCTTTCGCGCCCGTTGTGGCAATATATATTTGTTCTGTCAGATTCTGGTTGTTTTTCTCAGTGGCTGAATTGCATATTTAATTTGGGACTACGGACAGAGATCCGAGAGCTTTCCCTGTAATGCACATATTTAAATTGGGACTGCGGACAGAGATCCGGGAGATTTCCCCCTGTACTACATCACATATTTAAATTGGGACGACGAACAGAGATCCGAGAGCTTTCCCCCTGTACCGCATCACATATTTAAATTGGGACTACGGATAGATATCCGGGATCTTTCCCTCTGTACTGCATTGCATGGAAAATTCCTAGTGGCGGACTGTGTTCCGGTAGTTTTATGATTGAGGAGATTTGAATCGAAAGATATAAATATATATATATTGAAAGTATAGCTGAAAAGAAATTATCTCCAGGGAAAGTTATGTCTAAAGGACTTCTTTTCGAAAGTATATTTTAAAAACATTTGTCTTTCAGAATGATGATATTTGAAAGAGCAGTACTTGGGAAAATATATTTTGAACATCATGTATTTTGATGATATTTGAAGGAGCAGTACTTGCGAAAATGTATTTTTAACATCACATGTTTTGATGATAATTGAAAGAGCAGTACTTGAGAAAATATATTTTGAACATCACGTGTTTTGATGATATTTGAAAGAGCAGTACTTGGGAAAATATATTTTGAACATCATGTATTTTGATGATACTTGAAAGAGCAGTATTTGGAAAAGTGTATTTGAACACCCCGTATTTGAAGAGACTATGTTATAAAGATTTCTCTATATAAAAATATATAAATATACATTCAGAGAAAGTATGTTTCAAAGAGAAATTTCTCTATTCCGAAATGATTATATCATTAAAGTTTTCAAAATGAACTCACGATTTAAAGGTTTTCACTCGAAAGTTTGACCAGTTTTATTGATTCATTGGCTAAGGCCTGACGTGAATAAATTGATGTAGTGCTGAGTTGCTTGTGTTTTTGTTAGGTTGTAGTTCCCGCCATTTGGATTGCGTCCTTTCCATTCTCCTTGCGTATTTCTATTATGCTATCCGTTGATCGTGATTATTGAATTTTTCTTCCGCATTATTCGATCGTATCGTTAATTACATTGAGAAATCTTTAGATAGATATTTTGGTTCAGTCATTTATACATCTTGCCTTTTTACTTATTAGACCGGTGGTGTCTTAACTAGTACTAGTCACTACTTCACCGAGATTAGTCTTGATACTTACTGGGTTCCGCTGTGGTGTGCTCATACTACACTTCTGCACATTTTTGTGTGCAGCTTCAGGTTATGGTTGTTGGTAGCTGCGCAGATCGTTGCTTAGGAGACTCAAGGTAACCTGCTGCTGCGGTCGCAGGCTTCGGAGTCACCTTCCTGTTTTATTTTTATTCAATTGTACTTACTTATTCCTAGACAGTTGTATTTAGATTTGATAGAAAGATTTCGTAGAGCTTA
The DNA here is from genome assembly GCA_005239505.1 of Nicotiana paniculata. Taxonomy (NCBI): domain Eukaryota; kingdom Viridiplantae; phylum Streptophyta; class Magnoliopsida; order Solanales; family Solanaceae; genus Nicotiana; species Nicotiana paniculata. The sequence continues at coordinate 28,991 of ML319257.1, forward strand.
TGACTTAATTTATCGGGTTTTGAAAAATTATAAACTCTATGAAGATGTCTATATCAAGACTGTTGTAATTCCTTATTATTGTTGTCGTTCAGTGAAAATGTTAGGCTGGAAATTTGGGTCGTTACAGTGCCTATTGAGCGTGTGCATTAAGGGTTGACATATTGAGTTACATTGCTGTGAGGTTTCATCTATTTTTGTTGTTGCTGCATTTATCTGCTATTTGCCTTGTAGTAGTTGATAATTCATGAAATTTACCTTTTTCTCCTGCTTATTCTTAACTGTGAAAATTATTAATGGAATTGTTCTGCTTAGATCGTCACTACTACTCATTTTCTTAGTTAGTGTTGTTATTTGCTTAGTCGGTTGTACTCATACTACACCCTGCACTTTATGTGCAGATCCAGGTGTGTTTGAGCGCGGCGATTGTTGAGTCCAAGCCGGTTTATCTTCGGAGACTGCAAGGTAGCTGCCAGCGTCCGCAGGACCTTGTTACTCCTTCAATTTCTCCTTTTTGGGTTGTATTGACATTTAGACAGTTGTGTAATAGTTTAAGTACTTAGACACTCATGACTTAGTGACACCCTGATGTTTAGGGTTTGTTTTCCGCATTTTATTTTCAAATTTGAAGTTTAACTTGATTTCATTGAAATTTCTAATATTAAGAATCTTTACTTAACTCTTATATCTTAAATTGGTGGTATTTTTGAAAAAATAGGTTTGCCTAGTATCACGATAGGCGCCATCACGACATGGTTAGATTTGGGTCGTGACACACTCCAATATGAGTGGCAACTTAACAATATTCTGTGGAGAACAATTATAAATATATCGAGTTATTCTCCACCATAACCTCACTCCCCCCCAATATAATGCAACTTCAATTTTTTGTTCTTCAAACATTTTAGCAAAATTCAGAAAATATTAATGAATATGAAGTGATAAAAAGGATGATGAAGAATGACTTTTTCGGAGTGAACGAATGTTGGGCCTTAAGTTAGCGAATATTCAGTGCGAGGATATATAGCGCATATAATACATGCGCTATCCACCAGTTATTATGAGTCAGAAAATAACAGGCATAGCGCAAGCGCATGAATTACATGCGCTATATCTTAACAAAGAAACTTATCGTTAAGATATAGCACATGAAATTCATGTGCTATATATAATAATGTTGTCAAGTTTTTTTTTCTACCTATTTTGATGTTTTAAGTCCAATGTTGTAACAGTTTGGTTTTGGACTCAACTATAATCCACCGTAAATCTTGAAGTGTTTAGAAGGGAGAAAAATTAATTATCTTTTTCCATTTTTGACCTTTAGTATTAATTATACATGAAGACTACAAACTCCATAATTATGTATAATTTTATTCAAATACCAATAAAGAAAGATTTAAATATTAATACATGAATAAATGTAAAGTAATTAAAATCTCGTTCTAATTAATTTTTTCAATGATCATGTACAAGAGAATCATGAAAGATAAAACGAGACCACGTGAGTAATTAAGATCATACAACCATATGACGCGTAATTAAGGCATTGTTAATTGAGAAAATTTATTACAAATGGTTTCTGTCCTGATGGCCCAATGGGCTTTTGCAGTGTAAACAGACACTTTGAGTAATTTGTAGCAGTAGCGTACTGCGTAAATTAATTGTGGGAAAGTGATTGGAATACATGTTTTACAATAGTTGAGGAATAATACAAAAGGTAGATCTTGGAGATATATTTGTTCAGTTCTCCGCATTTCAAAAGAAGAGATCATTTAAGAAATGGAGTTTGATACAAGTCCCATTAATCGATGTTCCAAAGAGCACGAGAAGATCTATCAAGAATGGTTCAATTTCGCGGATGCAGGTAAAATGCTACCTTTTTTTTCCATGTGTCATTCATATAAGAGCAGAAACAAAGGAATTTGGAATAATGGGGGATTATTTTATGGGGTACAGATGGAGATGGACGTCTCACTGGAGGAGATGCCACAAAGTTCTTTGCCATGTCCAATTTGCCTCGTCCTGAGCTCAAGCAGGTTCGTTTCTTTTCTACTTCCTTTCTTTTATGTCTGTGAATGCTTCAATAATTAGGTGTTAACTGTTTTTTATCTTGTTTAATTTTGAATATTTGCTATCCAGTACTGTTATCATCTTCAATTTTGAATAGCAGTATTTTTTTTTTCCGTAAGAGTGGTGTTTAGGTCAACTTACCCTCATCTAAGAAACCGCTAGGTACCTGCTACCTCTCACCAGCAGCCTGCAAGTATCGTGCAATTTTGTGAACAAGGTTTAGATTGATAAGAAGAAATCATGTACATTTGAACGCCTTTTTTTAAGCGGTGGTTCCCGGCCAGCTTGTGCACACAGAACACCAAGGCTTGGATGGATGAAAATAAATCACCTAGTGTTCATTGACCCCTAGGCCACATTTGAACATCTTCAATCATTCATTTTATTATAAGATAAGTATGTCTATGGCCTTATTTTCTGGTATATGTATAAAGGATAAGTTCTCAACTAATTAGCTTCTCGGAATCTAGGTGCGCCTTTTGTAAAGGTGCTTTTCGTTTCCTTCTTCGGTTCAATAAATGACTTACTAACTTGATCTTTGCGACAAATTAGAATGACCAACCTATCACTCAAAAGAACTCATGAAAATGACCTGCAATCTAGAAAGCTAAGCAGAAGATGAAAGATATGTGAGCAAGCTGTGAAAATCCTCAGTTTTTAGGCCTTCTCTTAAAGGTTAATATTGTCAGTTGGCTCACTGATAATCATATTCAGGTTGCTATCATCTTCCGGGGGCTAAAGTGAACAAGATTGAGGCAGATGTTAAAGTTAAAGTATTTAGATAACTTCTAGTGATAAGCAGAATTAAGTTTAAACGGCAAAACAAAAATATGAGCAAAGGGCAAACTGAACTCTCCTCCCTCCCTTGCGCCTAAATCCTTAAATAAGGTAATTTTTTTACTAGAGAAGTCCTATTATCTAGCTAGTTAACACATAAAGATATGTGACCAATAAATCGTATTTTGGCCTATGTACGGACCTTATATTATTAGCTTGTGCTGAATCACATCGACCTCTCAAGTTTGCGGCTTCCTCCCAGTTTTGACGATTCATTTTCTGCTGCTTAAAATTGTTTCAACAATTTGTTTCATTTCCCTTCTTTTCCTAAGGTGTGGGCAATTGCAGATTCCAAGCGACAAGGTTTCCTCAGTTTTAGAGAATTTGTTATTGCAATGCAGGTACTACTTCTTTGTGCTCTCTCATTTCTATTCTTTTTGTTAATTCTAGTCCATCTAAAGCAGAAATCTTTATTTGCTTTTTGATGTGTAGTTGGTCTCTCTGGCGCAAGCTGGCCATGCAGTAACCAATGATCTTTTAAATGCTGATGGTAACTTGCGTAGTTTCATTTTTTTAATTTATAATGTACTGCGTTGTATGACTTTGTTTAGCTTACATCATTCTTCTCATATACTGATCTTACACATTTGAAATCATTGCAGTTGATTTTGAAAATTTGCTACCCCCTGCAATGGAAGGTCTGGATGTCTTTCTTGCTGTAAGTATTCTAGATTCACCTTCTTCCTTATTTTTCGTTTAACACTGAAGTGACTGAACTGTAACCTTATTTATATCTTTTTAAACAGAAGAAGAAGCCCATGCCTAGAAGCGAACCTGATCAGAATGGTATTTTACCTCATTACACACAAGAACTTATCCTATCTTTTCTTTCTTTATGGTCTTGGGGTGTGGGGAAGGGAGGTAAATGGTATGATTGCTTCTAACTGTTTGAACGGAGAAGCAGGCAGTGCCCCTGTCCCGTCTGCACCAGCAACTAGTTGGTTTTCATCATCAAAATCTGCAAAGAAGGTGAGTGTGGTACTCTTTTTAAATAATATCACTCTTAAAATCTTGCTTATTCACTGCATATTTTGATATGCTATACGACTTTCGTAAGTTACCAATAACTTACTCAAATTATGTATACCTATCAAAAAAGGGAAAAAAACATATTTAAATTCTTCATTATGTGGGGTTTTCCTATCGAACTAAGTTGTCAAGAAGTATCTTTGTCCTTTTCCATTAGTGCGAAGTTGTTTGATTTTATTTTGTAGACAGTTGGTGGAAATTATTGCAGGAGCTTCTCCTATCCCAAATTCCCCGATCACATCTTACAGCACTTCATGGTATGTTAATGCTTAGTTCTTGGTTTGCTCCTAAAGCTTCATTTTTTCATCTGCCTACAGGTCTCTTTAACCTCTGTCACATCAATAGTTGATGGACTGAAGAAGTTGTACATCCAAAAGCTAAAGCCGCTAGAAGTCGCGTATCACTTTAATGATTTTGTCTCTCCATTGTTGGTAGGTGGTGCATTTCACTCCAGTGTTGCTTACTTTAAGATGTGGAGAAATAATTTCTTGCTCTTTTTCCTCCCTTCAAGTATGCTTACTTTTTATTGATAGGGGAAACTTGAAATAGTGATAGATAAACAGCTGAAGTGCTATTGTTATGTGCTGTATGTGATAGGCGAATAGTGATTTTGATGCCAAGCCGATGGTCATGCTTTTGGGTCAATACTCCACAGGCAAAACCACATTCATTAAACATTTACTCAAAACCAGTTATCCAGGTTAGCTAATACTCCTTTTTACTTGTGTATGTCTCTTGTCTATGTACTTAAGAGGCTCTTGTTTACATTGTCGCGTCCTCTATGTCTATAGGTGCTCACATTGGTCCTGAGCCTACAACAGATAGATTTGTGGTTGTCATGGTATTTTCACCTTTCTTTACTCTTACTGACTGATTTGTGGTTGTCATGGTATTTTCGCCCTTCTTTACTCTTACTGACTGATTTGTGGTTGTCATGGTATTTTCGCCCTTCTTTAATCTTACTGACCACTCTGGTCACTCATTACTGCTTGGATTATGGTCCTGAAATGAAGAAATCTATACTTGTCTCTGCCTAGAGTTTAATGCCTTCCTCCATTTAAGTATCCCAACATAAGGTTCACTTTGAAAGACACTTCACAGTTTATAATTTTGGTTTCTTTTATAGTCTACTATGTATGTATCACACACAGTTCATGTGGGAGTTCAGATTTCTGCTGCTTTTCGCAATAGTTTCACTAATATGATACATGCTTGGGAATAATTTTCTCAAATGTTGTGATCACTTTCAACTGTGTGTGATACAGAACGGGCCGGATGAAAGAAGTATTCCAGGAAATACAATTGCTGTTCAAGCAGATATGCCATTTAGCGGTCTGACAACTTTCGGAACTGCATTTTTGTCAAAGTTTGAGTGTTCTCAAATGCCGCATCCTGTGAGTTATGGATCAATTTACTTATTCTATAAAATGAAACAACCTTTAACGAAACTCAGAAAACTTTCAACTCCTTTTTTCCTGAAACAACCTCTCTCTCATGCAAAAAAAGTTGTTGGAGCATATTACTCTGGTGGATACTCCTGGAGTTTTATCTGGGGAAAAGCAGAGAACACAAAGGAGCTATGACTTTACTGGTGTGACATCCTGGTTTGCTGCCAAGTGTGATCTCATCCTTCTTTTGTTTGATCCCCACAAGCTTGATATAAGCGATGAGTTCAAACGTGTGATTTCTTCTCTTCGAGGTCATGATGATAAGATACGTGTGGTTTTGAACAAGGCTGACCAAGTTGATACTCAACAAGTAAGGCAAAAGTTTTTTTTTTCCTTCATTCATGTTTTCCACCGATTTGTGGACTATGCTACTTGTTTGATTTCATCAATTGATCTCAATTTCAGCTTATGAGGGTTTATGGAGCATTGATGTGGTCTTTGGGGAAAGTTCTAAATACTCCTGAAGTTGCTCGCGTCTACATAGGGTATGATCTCTGTATTTTTACAGCTGACTTGAATGGGCATATTTTGGCCAACTAAATGTAATTGAGTTGCACCAAAATGGTAGTATGAGGATAAAAATACTAATGCTACCTGATGGATTCAGAACGTGGTAAACTAACTCTGCCTCACTGTTGGATCAAACTTTTGGTAACATTTACTAAGTCTAAGATAAATCGCTTGTGTTTTGAGGACTTGAAAGTGTGCACTTAGGGGTGGCAAAATGGTTTTTAAAAAAAACAGTTAACCACTCATATTATCTACTAAAAAATGAGTTGGATAATGAACTTTTTAAAAACGGATCGAATATGGATAAGAACTATATTATCCATTTTCTAAATGGATAAACGATGGATAACTATTGGGTTACACTTTTACATTTGTAAAACCTCAAATTGGGGGTTCCTCAAGTTTGGGAGACTAGGAATTCTCCCAAAAGTGATCATATTCATGAAGCCATGGATAATATGGTTACCGATATTATCCGCCAGTTAACCCATTTTCTTATCCGTATCAAATATGAGTCGGGTTGGATAATTTATCCGTTTTTTTCATTACCCGTTTTAACCCATCCTGTATCCGACCCGACCGGCCCGTTTGCCACCCCTACGTGCACCTATGAGACGTCACATTTGCTTACTAGATGCTATCATGTGTTTAATATAGTTTACCAACCCACACAGTCGCTCCTCTCTAATGCTTAAGTGCAGATTTAATCTGAACACCTCAAATTAAATATGAAAATATGCATGTTCATTTCGGATAATGTCTTCTAAGTCATTCGTGATGTTTCAATTTAGATGGAGCATATATAAAATTTTCATTTCCATTTGGAGTTTTATATTTTTCATTAGCATTGTGATGTTTCGCTTTCACAGATCATTTAATGACAAACCAATGAATGAAGCTGCTACAGGACCACTCGGGAAAGAACTTTTTGAGAAGGAACAAGATGATCTCCTTACAGACTTGAAAAACATACCAAAGAAGGCTTGTGATCGTCGCGTAAATCCACAATCTCACTTTGAGTCTTTATATTGCTCATATACTCTGCTCAACCTATACTTTAAACAAGGATTAAAAGGCTGGTTTTTATTGTGTACAGATCAATGAATTTGTAAAACGTGCTAGAGCTGCAAAGATACATGCATACATAATAGGTCATCTCAGAAAGGAGATGCCTGCTATGATAGGCAAAGCCAAGACACAGCAGAGACTCATTGATGAATTGGAAAATGAATTTGGAAAGGTTTAACTCTCTCAAACCCACCCACATATTTACATATTCACTGAACTGTCATTTACATGTTCACAATGTTTAAAATGTCTATACTGAGCACTAGTATTGTGTGGTAATGCCCAATTTGTCCCAAACAGGTTCAAAGGGAATTCCATCTGCCTGCTGGGGATTTTCCAAATGTCGAACACTTCAGGGAAGTTCTCGGTGGTTATAGCTTTGATAGGTTTGAGAAGTTGAAACCCAAGATGATACAAGATGTTGACGATATGCTTGGTTATGACATCCCTGAACTTCTCAAGAATTTCAGGAATCCTTATGACTAACGAGGCCTAGTGCTGTCAAAAGTTTGCAGTTATATTTGCCTGAATTTTGTTTGTTATATAACCAAGTCATTGTATCTTGTGAGTTGTAACCTTATTCCTTTTTGGTCTCACATTGAGAATTTCTGCAAAGAATTTGCGCTCCACTGGGATCAATCAACCCATACTATCAGCCGGCAATTATGATGGCACATAAACACATATTCTCAGAATTTTGAATACAGGAAGATACTTATTTCTATGTTTGCATGTCTCTTGTTATTTTATGTAAATCAAACTGAAGGGCTTACATGAAAAGCAAAAGAAACTGCACTAGACTATGAGGTTGGCAGAAATAGGAGATGCCCGAAATACCAAGAAGTTCACTGAAAAGTACATAGGAAATACTTACACGGGGTGTTTACACCTATAGTTTATCATGGTTAAATAAAAATCAAGGTAAAAGCGTGCATTATTTAATTATTAGTAAGTAATTTTAGTGTATATAAAAATACATGTCATGTATTTATTAAATTGTTGCAAACACCGAGTTCATAGCGCAGGAAGTGGATTGTAATGTACTTAAATGGAAAATTGAAAAGCAATTGAAAATGGGCAACAATGGAGCTTTTATTAATTTCTGGTTTCAATTACAGCAGTAACTCTCAACGATTACAAAGAAACAATTATGACTCCATTGAAGGTCTTCACATAAACCTGAAATGGAGAATCACGAGTAGAGAATTAGGAATTGTAGAAGAAGAGAGAGTAGAGAGAGAAAGTAGAGAGGAAGAAGAGTAATAGAATAATACTGGTCAAAAAATGATCTCCCAATTCCAGCCCAATTCTGTTATAACAAATTAAGGCCCAATCTGTTACAATTGATTGAATCTGGCTCATTCATTATTAATTCACAGCTTGCAATCACAGCTGTCTGATCTTCCTTACACGTGCCTTCATAATTTGCACGTGCTCTTGCCTTTTGACCCTAATTAGCTACTTTCCTAATTCTTTTCTTCTTCTTCGACACAAACCTCAGCCTTCTCCAAACATTACAATACCCCTCCCATGAAACGGACCTTGTCCTCAAGGTCAATATTGAGCTACAAACTCGGGAAATTGGCTTCGCACGTACCCCCAATCCTCTCACGTGGCCTCTTTAGGGCTTAGATTAGCCCATTGAACCAGAACTTTAACCCCAACTCCATTATTGACCTTCACCATTTTCCTCTGAAGAATAGCAATCGGCTGAACCTTGTCTCGACCATCTTCATCACAAATCGGAGGTTGCATTTGAGGAATGATTGTTGGCCCTATCCGTCGCTTCAACTGAGAAATGTGGAACATCGGGTGGATCTGTGAGCCTAGAGGCAAGTCAAGCCGGTAAGATACTGCTCCTATACATTATAGTACTTTATAAGGTTCATAGTAACGTGCACTCAATTTTAAGTTCTTTCTGATAGCTACTGAAGATTGCATGTGTTGTAGCTTTAGATACACATAGTCGCCTTCTTCAAATTGTTTGTCTGTTCTTGCACGATCTGCATAGAATTTCGTCTAGGCTTGTGCCTATGTGAGATTCTCCTTAAGATGCTGCAACACGGTTTGCCTTTGGGCGATACCTGCCCAACCTAAGTATTGGATGGGTAGGGAAGAGACCCTAAGGCAATCTGTGAAGGTGGGAACCCATAAAGGGCCTGAAAGGATGTTGATTTCAGAGCATTATGGTAGTTGGTGTTATACCACCATTCTGCCAAAAGAAGCCACTTGGACCACTGTTTTTGTTTAGTAAGCACCATAGCTTTCAAATAGGATTCCAAGCACTATATAATCTTTCAGTTTGTCCATCAGTTTGGGGATGATAGGAAGTCGACATGTTTAGTTTGGTTCCCAATGATTTAAACAAACCCTGCCAAAATTGGATTGTAAAAACAGCATCTCTGTCAGTAACAATGACTTAGGTAGACCATGCAACTTGTAAATTTCCCTTAGAAATAAATCTGCCACATCTTGTGCAGTATAGGGATGACTCAGAGCTAAGAAATGACCATACTTTGTTAATTTGTCCACAACAACTAGGACAATGTTCCTGTGATTTGAGGAGGGTAAACCTTCCACAAAATCCATGACAATGTCTTGCCAAGGAAGGTCAGGGATAGGTAAGGGCTGTAATAGACCAGCTGGATGGATGTTTTCATTTTTTGCCCTCTGGCAAATATTACATTCTGAAACCCATTTGAACACATCTGCCTTATCCTTTTGTAAGTTCCATGTTGGCCAGAATGCCCTCCCAAGGGAGATAAGTGTAGGACCTCAAAAATTCTTGTCTTTAAGTCAGTACTCCTTCCTACATAAATTTTCTGATTTTGCCTCAAAATTCCTTGAGTCAATGATAAATTGGCTCAACTGCTAGGTGCAGTAATAAGTTCAGTGATCAACTGTAGAGCTTGGAGATCATGTTCATAACTCAACTCAATTTCCTTCATCCAAGTGGGGTCTGTTGTAGTGATGGCATAAAGGGTAGGGCAATCTTCATGTCTTCTTGACAATGCATCAGCCACCTTGTTCTCTGCACCTTTCTTGTATTGCACCTCATAATCCAGCCCCATTAGCTTGGCTAACCCTTTTTGTTGAAGAGCTATAGTGACTCTTTGTTCCAACAGATAATTAAGACTTTGTTGGTCAGTCCTTATAATGAAATGACCTCCTTGCAAATAGTGTCTCCATTTATCTACAACTGACAGAACAGACATATACTGCTTCTCATAGGTAGACAACCCCATGTGCCTAGGTGCAAATGCCTTGCTGAAAAAGGATATAGGTCTCCCTTGTTGCATCAGTACTGCTCTCATCCCACTAGAACATGCATCAGTTTCTATTACAAAAATTTTATTGAAATCAGCCAATGCTAACACAGGAGCAGTAGTCATGGCTTCCTTAAGTGCTTGAAAAGCTGTTTCAGAATCTGCATCCCAATGAAACCCATTCTTCTTCAACAGATTAGTTAATGGTCTGCTGATAATCCCATAGGACTTGTCCACATTAATCTGGGGAAGGGGTCTCTACTGATCCCTCAAAAATTGAAGCTATGGCCAATTGGCCAACACCAAAATCTGTTAAGGCTCTAAAGGGTTTTCTAGGCCTAACATGTTATTACAGAAGATTTATTAAACAACTGTTCTTTTCTCAGTATACTTAACACTTTTCTGAGGTGAGAAACATGATCTCCCATTGAGGCAATGTATACTAAAATGTCATAAAAAAATACCAGGACAAATTTTCTTAGATGAGTTTGGAACACATGGTTCATAAGGGACTGAAAGGTAGCTGGTGCATTAGTTAGTCCAAAGGGCATAACCTTAAACTCATAATGTCCCAAATGAGTCCTGGATGCAGTTTTATATATGTCCTTATCTCCCATTCTAATTTGATGATATCCAGCCCTAAGATCTATCTTAGAATACATGTAATTCATCCATTAAGTCATCTACCAAAGGAATTGGAAACTTGTATTTAATGGTCATATGATTAAGGGCTCTATAATCAATACAAAACCTCCAACTACCATCCTTCTTCTTCACCAATAAAACAGGTGAAGAGAATGGTGAATGACTGGGCTGAATAATTCCATTCTGAAGCATTTCATTCACTTGCTTCTCTATTTTATTTTTTTGAAAAAAATTATACTTGTAAGGTCTGATGCTAACTGGATTTGCTTCTGATTTCAGGGGAATGAAGTGGTCATGATTTCTCCTTGGAGGCAAGGTCTTGGGATCATAAAAGACATCTGGGAACTCCTTCAGCACTTGTTAAATAGCTACAAGTATATTCTCTTCTGATTGTGATTCTGGTGCTGATATAGTAAACAAGTGAGCCCATATGGCTTGACCCTTTTTGAATAATTGTTTGACTCCAGTAGCAGTCATACTCTTTAGCTCCCCTTGGTGATGAATACCCCTAAGTTCCACCATTTTTCCCTTGTGTGTCACCTGGACTTTATACTCTATGAAGTCCAAAAGGACAGGATTGTGTCCTTTTATCAAATCTCCCCCCAAAATCATGTCATTACCCCCAAGTCTAAGTAATCTCACCGAATCCTCAAACTATATACCTTGTATTTTCCACTTAAATGTGGGACAAGTGTAGAGGCTGCACAACTGATTCCCATTGGCTACTGTGACCCTCATAGGAACAGTTTCTCTGATAACACATCCCATTCATTTAGTTGTCTCTAAGTCCAGGAAACTATGAGTGCCTCCCGAATCAAGTAGAATTGTCATAGTATTCTTCTTAGACTCTCCCTTTAATCTAATGGTATTTGGCACTTCAGTAGCTGAAAGAACATTCAGGCTAATGGCTTCATCCATGATTTCCCCTTCTTGTACTTCTAAGATCTCCTCCCCTAACTCTTCAAACCCTGTCTGAATCACACCATCAGTAGGTTCCATTGAACCAGACATGGCATTCAACTGTTTATTTTTATATTGGTGACCTGGATGGTACTTCTCTTCACACTTATAGCATAACCCTTGAGCTCTTCTGGTTTCAAACAATATGTTATTTTGACTTGTAAACCCTGCACCTCTATTGATTTTAGTTGAACTTGATCCACTGCCATTGGTGGGCATTAAACTTCTTCCCCTTATTGCCTTCTCTTTCTTAGCCCAAGTATCTATGAATTTCTCTTGATGTCTAGCATTTTCTACTGCTTGATTCAAAGCAAAATGATTGAGCATATTGACTGTATGCTTTATTTCCTCCTTCAATCCTTCTACAAAAAATTCTAGGAAGAAATATTCAGGAATTGTGGGGCTCCTTATCAACACCCAAGCCTTCAAATCCTCAAATCTCTCCAAGTATTCATTAACACTACCCTTCTGCTCAATCTTTTTAAATTCTCCTATGAGATTGAATTTACTATTCTCAGCATCTTGGAACCTCTTGCCTAATTCTTCACAAAATTCACGCCAACATTTCCTCTGCTCACTTGATAGGAAAAATACCAAGCTTCAGCCCTACCTTGAAGATGAAGGACTGCTTCTTCCAACTTCTACCTTGCTCAGTGATGTGATTGTAGTGGAAGTATCACTCACATCTCCTCAGCCATGAACAAGGATCTGCTACTTGTGCTCCATCGAAGTATGGAAATTCGACCCTCGAATTGGAGCTGTGGTGATGGTTTCTCTCCCCAATACCAGGAGTGAATAGTTCTCCCCTATGCTCAATCTTATGCCTACCTTCAGGAGTATCGAGATAATGGCTACCCGAAGGAACACTCCCTAAAATTCCAGCTTGATTTGGCAATAACTTCTCCATTAACACATCAAGCTTCCTTGCTAAGTCATCTATTTTTGCGTCTGTAACTTCAGATTTCATCTTTGTCTTCTCAATGTGACTCTGTAGCTGGTTTTCTAGTTTTTTGACATTTTTTTCCATAGATTTAGATCTGGTTTTAGGAATCGTCATTTTCTGTAATAATATAGCCAGGAATTGCTTTGATACCAATTGTAATGTACTTAAATAGAAAATTAAAAAGTAATTGAAAATGGGCAATAATAGAGCTTTTATTAATTTCTTATTTCAATTACAAATAAATAATTATGACTCCATTGAAGGTCTTCACATAAACATGAAATGGAGAATCACGAGTAGAGAATTAGAAATTGTAGAAGAAGAGAAAGAGTAGAGAGAGAAAGTAGAGAGGAAGAAGAGTAACAGAATAATACCTGTCAAAAAATAATCTCCCAATTCCATCCCAATTCTGTTATAACAGATTAAGGCCCAATCTATTACAATTGATTGAATCTGGCCCATTCATTATTAATTCCCAGCTTGCAATCAGAGTCGTCCAATCTTCCTTACACGTGCCTTCATAATTTGCACATGCTATTACCTTTTAACCCTAATTAGCTACTTTCTTAATTCCTTTCTTCTTCTTCGACACAAACCTCAGCCTTCTCCAAACATTACATGGACTCATAATATAACGATTTGGGACTCAATTGATTTAAAGATAAGAAAAATTGTGCATTAGCTAACTTTGGTTAGGTGATATCAATGTATGCAATATATAATTGTCATGTAATCAACATTGTACAACTCAGACGTGTGTAAGTTATTTTCTCCGGGATAAGTTGTAGACTCAAACAATAACCAATAGTATATGCTACACAACCTTTTCATGGAATGGACAAAGTAAATATGAAAGAAAATAAGAGAAAATAGGTGATATCAATGTATGCAATATATAACTGTCATGTAATCAATATTGTACAATTTAGACGTGTATAAGTTATTTTCTCCGGGATAAGTTGTAGACTCAAACATGAACCAATAGTATATGCTACATAACCTTTTCATGGAATGGACAAAGTAAATATGAAAGAAAATAAGAGAAAAAATAAGAGAAAAAATAAGAGAAAAAAGGTTTAAAGAAAGAGCTCAGAGACGCTGTAGTATCATCCTAGAATCGGACAATTGCGGAGACCCTATATCACCGCCCAGAGCGCCAGAAATCATCACGGCTCATCATGCACCAGCCGGGAATCGAACCCGGGTCTGTACCGTGGCAGGGTACTATTCTACCACTAGACCACTGGTGCTTTTTGATTCTTACATATATTTTAAATATTTAATAATTGACGGACTGTAAGCTGTGGCACAAGATATAAAAAGAACGGAAAAGGAATTTGCCTTCACTAGTAGTTCGCAAATCTCATTCTAATCACGCGAACTGCAGAAACGACGAGCACCTAGGTCTCTCTCTCCAACCCTGACTTACTCGGGGCGACTTACTCTGCGGTTTCTCGTTTTAGAGTGAACTTTTTGTTGAACTCAACATGTTTGATGAAATGCCTCTTACCTTTTATAGTATCCAAATTTCTCGTTTTAGAGTAAAGCTTTGATTTTGTTATTTGTTTCTCCTTGTAGGGAAACGAGAAGCTAACAAGATGCTGCCACAGCGGATGAAAAAGGCTATGACGGACAACCCAAAGAAATTAGCCAATTTGATTGACCTCGTAAATCTCCCTTCAACACTTAGAGAATTCATGGGTCAGTCACAGACTTCTCGCTTAGGTTGTTTTAAACGTGTCTGGTCTTACATCAAGGAAAACAATCTCCAGGTACTAACCATTTTAGTAAACCGCATCAATGAGGAAATATCATGGGTGATAGCTCTTCCGTCCCATTTTATATTACACTGTTGAACTTAATTTGAAGTTTAAAATGTTATTTGACTTGCATATAACATTATTGATCGTTGAAGAATGTTAAATTAATGGTTGTGGAGTTGGTTTTGAGAAGAAGCGGTTTCAGGATTTAAGTTTATGGGTTCCAGAACCCAACCCTTTTGATTATTGGGTTTTGGACAGAGTATTTGTTCATATTATGGATTTCGTAACACAAATACCTTATTTGAGCCAAAGTTAAATTATTATTTTTTCTGCTAAAACCCGTAGCTGAAACTGTAGACGCCCCTGGTTTTGATAGAGAATACATATATCAAAGTTTAAGTTTGAATAGTTTAATGAATTTGAATTTTTTGAAAGTTGTAAAAGTTAAATGGAATGGTGTTAAAGATTTTGGAACATCTCAAAAAAGGAATAATTGCCATATAAATTAGGTCAGAGGAACCAGTTACTTGTATTTATATATTTATTATTAAATGATATTCTAGCTGTTTAGAATCTGCTTGTTTGATCATTGGCATGGTTTTCTTGCAAACAATGTTCTGAAAATTTCTTCTAAGATAGAGTGAGAATCTAGTATTGATACAGGCGGAAAGTTAGCTAAGCAAACAACATTAGACTAATGGGTAAATATGTTTAAGTGTGGCTGTAAATGAGCATTGCTAACCTATATGTACTCTGGACCGTGGAGCCAACGCAAACATGTATAGATAACAGTCAATCACTTCTGCAATTGGCTTAGGTTTATGTATAAGATTACTCTATTTCTTACGTCAGCAAACATACACTTATTATCAAGCAATTTTTTTCCTGATGCATAGAGGAAATAGTTGTTCATTTCTCCCTTCATTTAGTCACTCAGTTTTTCTCATGTTGTTGCGTAAAATTTGCTTCCACTTTGGTTTTTAGATGATTTCACTTTTTTGGCTGTGGTTGTGGTCCATCAGTTGTCTGCGTGCGAAACTAATGTGGTGCATACGATTTGTAGACATTTCTAATAGGTCTGTAGGAAGCTGTTGTAGATATTTCTCCTGTCTATGTGCTTGAAATATTACATTTGATCAGTTTTACACAGAACTACATATGGTTTTTGCTTTGTTGTGACTTTTCTGTGATGTTCTGCTTTTAGGATCCAAACAACAAGAACTTAGTTAATTGCGATGAAAAGTTAAAGAGTATCTTGTTGGGTAAGCCCCAGGTTGAGCTTACTGAACTACCAACACTGATCAAGTTGCACTTCCCTAAGGCACCAAGATGATCGAGTTTGTTGTAATGTTTGGTTGATGTGCTTATCCTCGATTTTTTACTATACCCATGGATTTTATGAAGCACTTAGATTCCACATCTTGGTAAAAAGGCTTGCTTACTGTTCAAGGTTCTCCAAGTAGAAACATGTTTCATCTTCTGTGGATCTCCACAGTTGAGACCATATCTCTCTGTGTAATCTCCTCCATTTCTAATTGTTTTGGATAATCTTTATCGTATCTCTTTTTTTTATCTGTATCGCTCTCCTTACCATATTGAGTTAACCAGTCTTCCTTGATGAACTTCATATTAGGAATGAGACTGTCTTCATCTTAGAGATCCTTGATAAACTCTCGCTCTTTCAACTATTGTAATTCATTTCTTGGAATGCTTAAGCTATTGATGTTTAAGCAACATGCCACACTTACTGTAGTACTGTTTGTACAGTAAGAATGTTACACAAATACTACACCTGTATATTTGTGAAAATATCTAGCACATTATTCAGGATAATATATGTAATAGAAACCTGATTCATGATTTTACAATGTAAACACTGGCAACTAAAGGTAAGAATTAACAAAAGCTCTTAGGGGTGGTTAGGTACTGCAATAAGTCCTGGACAGGTGTAATCCATTGATAATAAATTTCATACTGTTGGTCTGAAAGGCGGATATAAAGGCATCAAATGGAACGTGCGTTTGTTTTGCAACTAAACTGCATGCACTCATGATAAAAATCCCTATCAAGAATCATATTACTCAAAAGGATAAGTTAAGAAGAAAAAAAAAGTTTGGGAGAGCTCATATGCACTAATGTATCGTCCAGGAATCAGACAACTGCGGTGACCCTTCATCATCGCATGGAGCGCATGGATTCTTCACAGCTCAACCAATTGCACCAGCCGGAATTGAACCCAGGTTTGTGGCATGATACTATTCTACCTAAGGGTGGTAATTGGGCCGGTCTTCACAGTCTTCGTCCCGGGCCGTCCCAATTTAAACGGGCCAAATGGTCCCGATCTTGGTGGTCTTTTTGTAGGAACCGGCCCGGGACCGGGCCCACAAACTAATGGTCCCGGCCTACGGGTTAAGTGGGCCCAACGGATACTTTTTTTTTTTTAATTTTATAGAAATTAGAGGGGGAAAATGTCAATAAAAATATCTAAGGCAATTCTTTGTAAATTTTATTATAATATTGTGACATAAATTTTTTAATTCGAATTCAAAGACAAAAATATTGTAAAGGGATATTCAAAGCAATATGTTATAATCTTATTATAGCATTAAAAAAAATATGGCAATATCTTTCTTAGTCTTCCTCCCCTATGGAATGAGCACAAGGTGTTAATACCACCATTAAGAAAAAAAAAACTAATCAAGATATGCCAAAATATAAGTTACATAATACATACTAATTTTTGTTCATACAAGTTACACTTACAAACTTCATAAATCCTTCAAGGTTCGGAGGAATTTCTGTTGGTGGTGGCGGAAAAGAAGCTTGGTCATCACCGCTTCCGGGTGAAGCAGAACCCTCCGCAAGTTCAACTAGTATTTCGTCGTAAGCTTCGTCTACCTCTGGTTGTGATTCAACAAGTCCAAAATTTCTTCTTTCCGAACGGATCCAATACCTAAAAAATACTGCTTTTTCCAAGCTCTCCCTTATAGACACTCTATAATCACCGAGTTGAAGTCTTGCTTGACTAAAAGCACTCTCTAATGCCACTGTTGAAGCTTGAATAGTTAAAATGTCTCGGGCCATCATTGAAAGAACCATAAAGTATTTTTCTTTGTCCTTCCACCATTCCAAAACGTTAAAAAAAGTCGTCAAGATTCACTTCCTCAATTCCCTGTGACAAATAAACTTCAAACTCATTTAGTTGTGAAAAATCACTACTACTAGAACCTTTAGAAACCCTAAACCCCTCCCAAGCACTAAATGCTCTTACTCCCGCAGTTCTTTTAGATGATTGAGAATCAGAAGAAGAAGGAGTTGGAACATTTGGTCTAACATGATTTAATGCAACTTGATAAGTATTATAAATAGTTTGAGCATTTATTCTAATTGAGGCTATTGCTTCCGGAAGTTGAGACAACTCCTCATTTTCAAGTGCTAAACTATTATAAACAGTTTCATACCAAAATTGAGGACCTCCTAATTTCATTGTAGGATTTAACAAAGCAACAACACCATAAATAGGGGGCATAGGGAAAAAATATTTTTTCAACTTTTTTCTCATAGAATCAGTAGCAAGTTTATAAATTTCCCTACCCTCTGAAAAATTAGCAAACAAATTTGCAAGTTCTGCAATATAAACTAAACAGTTAGAAATAGTAGGATAATATTGCCCAGAAAATTCATTTGTAGCAATATGAAATTTTTCTGAAAGATCTACAAGCATTTTAACATTAGTTCAATCCTCATTCGTAAGGTGTTCATTATCATCACTTACATGTGCATTAAACGTTGAGTTTATGGGGTTTTTATATTCATATGCAACAACCAAACTTTCATACATGTAATTCCATCTAGTTGGACAAGGTTTAGGAACCTTTCTTTCTCTTAGGCCAAATCCATCGCATTTTTTAGAATATTCTCTAAGTCTACTTCTACGGTTTGAATAAAAAAACCAGTTAAGAGCCATTTAACCTTTTCAATTTCAATATTTAAAATTCTCATATCATCACCCACAATTAAATGGTAAATATGACAAATACATCTAACATGAAAAATCTTACTAAATGCAGGATTTAGCGAAGTGTTAGCAAGGATATAACGCTTGTGTTACTAGAAGCATTATCCATTGAAACTGATATTATTTTATCACTAATGCAAAAATATCTGCAAATATCCGTAATTGTGCTAGAAATAAACTGCCTTGTGTGACGCAATTAATTATTCTATAAGCAATAATGCGCTTTTGCATTATCCAATTTTCATCAATTCAAAGACTGGTAATAGTAAGGTAATCACAGTCGTTACCACTTCTACCAATATCAGTTGTAATAGCCACACGACAATTTATATGAGTAAATAAATAGCGCAAATATTGTTCATATTCATGTTTATATTTATAAATATCGCTCTTTACGGTTGTGCGAGGAAAACCTTTATAAGTAGGATTAAAAAAATTTCTAATATAATGCACAAAGTTATGGTCAGAAGGAAAACTATAGGGTAAGCACATAACAATTACCATTTTTGTCAATTCTTCCTGATCTTTTTTTGGATCATAATATAAAATACCATTGGTAACAGTGTTAATTCTAGTTGAAACTGATTTGACCTGATACTAGGGTCAGCCTGACTATGAGTAGGTACACTTTTTCCCTCGGACAAAGCTTTGTCACGAAGATATTTAAGTCTATCTTGAGGGTGTATCAATATGTGTCTAGCCAAAGCCCCC